>NMRA01000228.1:319865-350424 GCA_002633005.1 Phoronis australis | reverse complement strand
GGGGGGTTTTGTTTTTGACTTTTTCTTTTAGTGCCCTGTTTTGAGAGTCAGTAGGTTATTGTTTTTACTTTTTTAAGGCCACTGTGTTTAGGATAATTTTCTTTTGGGTTTTATGTGTTAGTTGTGGAGAGCTACTACCATCTGTTTTCAAATTGTCTTCAAACATTTGTTTGGTAAGGGGGTGTTTGGTAATTTTTTCATGTCTTCTCCTTTTTAGGAAGGGGAAGAGTGTTGTGAACATGGTGTTTTCTCGTTCTTTGGCATCATGCGGTGCTGTCTTTGTTTGTCTGTGTGTGTGTGTGCATGTGTGTGTTGTTTTCATGATAAGCCTGAATACATGTCACATGACTCTGGGCACGGCGCTCACTTGCTTATTCGCTCTGTGAAGACGTGCGTTTTGGAGTGTCCTGGTTTGAGTCTAATGTGTGTTACCTATGTCAGGTGTGACAGGCTTTAAGTTTGTTAAGTCGATTCATTTCCTGAACTACCTGCTTGCAGGCCGCATTCACTGGAGACTGGCATAACACGCCAAAAAGATTCCAGCGTACAGAACTCCTATACACTCTATACTATAGGAGGTGTAGACACGTAACCCATAACTGTATGCTCTAATGGGGCCAGCTAGAGACTGTGGTCACTGACTATCACTGCTACTGAACACAAAACAGAACTATAAGTCTAAGTATAACAGTACAACACTAACACTAACACCGTAACTGTTAGTAGCAGTAACAGTAACACAACAGGCCGACCACTGGCACTACTACACACTACTACTTCACTACTTGGCACTGCCAAACAAACTGCTGTAAATATGTCTGGTCAAAAGTTCCAAAGTTTCGCCTTAGAAACTACTAATGATCATAATAACATCAGACAATATTATATACAGTACCGTCATGGTCCAATGGAAAAGCACCCTTCATGGGTGGTATCGCATTAAAATGCTTTTGGCTTCCGAAGGCCATTTCTCGAATTAGCGCCACCTGTGACTACTTCTTTAAAACTGCTATAGAGGGCACTTTCAAAATCTCAAAACAAACATATTTGTCTTTATATCCTTAAAAGTAACTTTGAATTTTGAATACAAAAACTAATTAAAATTATTTTTTTACCAATCTGAAGGTTTTTTAATGAAAACTACAACCATATTAGTCATACTCGTGTCAAATCTACTTGTACAACTTTCACAGTTTTATGCCTTCTTTTTCAGGAGAGTATGTTGCGTTCGTCGTGGTGTTGAACAGCGAGAGCTGTTGTTACTGACTTACTGTATATTCGGGATCTGTTTTATTTCGTACAAGAGGTGATTATTCGTTTTATGCGTCTAGACCATTCGCAATTCAACCGTGCGTCCTTTCTGTTTTTTCGTGCGCAGATCTCATGTCTTGCCTTTATCAAATTCAATTTCAAAACGCGTATGCCTTGGCCTGTCACTGTTTTACTTTGTCAGTTTGTGATCTGACGTAGACGTAGCGTAGGGCCTTGCCCTTACTGTACTGAGTGTGTACTATGACTGTTTCTGCATTGTAGTAGTGACTAGTTAACTACTACTATATTGCAGGAAAAAGTAGGTTTGCTTACAGCTTGTATTTGGCTTAGCTTAGCCAGCCAGCTAGCTGTATGAAGACTGTCGTCAAAATACAGCTAGATCCCACTGTGTGTATTTCTTCCGTAGACCCCGAAATTGCACACAGCCTGGGTAGTTCTGCTCGTCACCGCGCCGTGAAATTTGTATCAACATGTAAAGCTAAAAACCAGACGGTGTGCATGCAAAATCTGGGAGTCAACCCGACACTCACCTTTCCCGTTACAGTCGTTTAAGTGAAAAACAATGCAATAAACGTCATTTTCTTGTGTAACTCTCCGCCTTTTCTAACAATGAAAAGTATTTCGTCGTTTTGAAAACAGTACTCTCGTGTCACGCGCACGTGCTTTTTCCTAAATTTTTGCGACAACTTTCGGGTGGTGATGATAGCTTGGCAGCAGAAAAAATTTCTTCTGAAATTGGATTTTTCGGTATCAAAATTCTAAAAACTTATAATGAAGTGAAACCAGTTCTGATAATTTGTTGTGACGTGTACGCAAGCTCGTGAAAGAACAACAGTTGATTGAAGAATCGGCGAAAAAAGAAACTGGCCAATAGGTGACGCAATATTCACAGCGCCGAAAGCCGTCGCTAAAGATCGCTCCACAACTTTAGCAGCAGAATAACGGTAGAACGCCATTTTTGCCAACACCGTTAAATAATTTAGTTTACTCAAGGAAGACTGTAGTTTTTAATGACACCAATTTTGTGTCAGATTTTATCTTGCCACTTTTTTACCCACATCGGTGCAAAGCTGTATATTTAGAGTACTTGTTTGAGCTGGAAAGATTTAAAGACTTCTACTGTTTCCAAGGATGTTTATTCACACTGATGAAGGCATAACACCAATGGTCGAGAAGAGGCAGACCACAATTTGAGTTGAACAAATGTGTACAAATGTAATAAAAATGACATACAGGCAAATTTTTTTCTAGTGTACATCTGATTTTCCTGAGACCTATTTATTCATAAAACATCAGTTTTCTGTCATACCTGTGCAGTTTAGGCGACAAGTCCAGTATGGGCGTGGTGAAGATATGACCAATCACAGACCCTTCATATGCTTACGTCACAATGCTTACGTCCAGGGTCCTGATTTAGAAGAGCTGTCTTATGTAGGGAGAAAATCAGTGTAGTAATATTTCTTAATGTGCTAGGATTCAATTTCTGTTACCAACTCATGTCATGGGCAGCCTAATGGACACGAAACTGAATGGTAAGGAATGTTACAACACCGATTTTATAAGAGTAAAAGGTCTCGTTGCATTTTTGATTTTTAGTCTGTCTCACCTAAATGAGCCGAAATGCAGCTTAAAACTACTGTCATAAGTGCTACATCGAGACGAATGTCTGTTGGATATTTTATTCAATGTGCACGCTTAAACGCTTGTGGACTATACACCAATCAGTTAATTATTACATGCAAGCAACTTTATTTTTATAGAAATATCATCTGCACACTTTTAGTAGTTATGAAGCAGTGGCGACTTTTCACAACTCCTCTACCAGACAACATTCACAAAAATGTCAATGAAAGTACCCCAGGAGCATGACAAGGTTAAATTTTAAATAATATCACTCCAATATCTCTCCATGACAACCTGATAGTCCATAGTCACATTCTGTAGATAGGTTGTGAAGTTCACTACCACTGTTATGTAAAACATATTATTTTGGTAACATTGCTATCTCATTATTCTCCATTTAACTTAGAATGACCTGGCAACCACTGGAGGATGTGATCACTGTCGACGTTACTGAAGACATCTGCATACCAGTGGTGCCTTGTTTTGGGCGTGGGAAAACAGCAAGACCGTTGCATGAAATGAAGCCACCAAGGCAGCTTCAAGAACTCATTGAGAAGGTGACATTTGCTAATTGTATTTTTGGTGTAGCACTGTGGTGTGGTTGGCAGATTGAAGATAAATCCACTGCTGCATGTCCCAAACCTCTTGCAGGATCTTTGTGAAATTTGGAAAAAGTTACGATGGATGTCGGTGAACATTTGGACAGATCAGTGCTGGGTTGCATGAAACGCTCCCAAATAGGGACTCGACTAAGTACCCTAAATCCCTTGCCTATGAGTGCATGTAATATTTTTCTATCACTTCATCTTTATTACGATCTCCTCTTTGACTAATGACAATAAAACTAAAAGTTGAGCCTTGACTTCAATGAAAATAAATAGAGACTCACTCCATAAGTTAGGGATGTTGCATAAAAAGTTCCCTTTATATTTTAAATGATATTGAGAATTCAATGTCGCGTTCACTCTCAATTTGTATCAAAGCCAAAAGTTGACGTAATCAAAACTAAAACAGCACTAGTCCACAAATACGCGGTAGATTTAGGAACTTACTTGAGTCCCTATTTGTGACTGTTTCGTGCAACTGGGCACAGGATACCACTGTGGCCTCTAATGACAATTTTGATTTTTAATGTTTGCCTTGTAGATTTTCATTAAATTTAGGAAAAATAGGCTTTTGTCAAGGAAACAACAATGCCTTCCCATTTATGGATGTACAAAATTTTTCTGTACCACCCAGTGGCCATATTTATTATGTTTCAGTCTGTCTAGAGCTGTATTCAAGAGTATGGCTGACATTGATTTTCAGATTACCATGACTAGTACTATGACACCTTGTAGTCGCAATTTTTTTTGCCTGTGTTTCAATGTCTAACGACTGGATCTTTTTGATTCGTCATCATGAAATTAGGTGTCTGTGTTCCAATCAATTAGAGTGGATTTCCCTAATGGCCTAATGGAAATTTTGATTTTCTTTGTGTTTGCCACAATATTGGCCTAGTTCCATGATGGATGTTCATGAAATTTGACAAATAAGTTACTGTATTATGAAAGAGATGATGACTCCTGCTCAGTTTCTGACAGCTGCTCCACTTCATGGCCTTTCTTATTTTTGTGTCTGCTTTTGTTGCCTGCCTCCCTATCCACCAAACTGTATGAAGAATCATAATGAAAGTTTTTGACCTTGAGGCGAGCTTAGTTGATTTTCCGACATAACCAATTCACATGTAGGTTTTCTTTGCATATGGCTTTGTATTTACCAAGTAGTTTTGATTTGTGCTCAGGAAATCCAATGCTTTGCGTTGCTGTTATTTTGTTAGTTTTTGTTGCCATTGTTCATTGTTCTGGTATTCTGGTTTTCAGAACGTACCTAAAAAGAAGCCTTTTGGCCGAGGAAGAGGGAAGTCATTGAAATACATGGCATCCCGTCCTGGAAAATCACAGTCAGTAAGTACAGTAAATGTGGAGCAGAAAATTGATGCTTATATTAGGCTTTTCACTCATGATTGTGAGTGCCTCTAAAAACACTCTGAATATTTTATGGTTTTAGCACACTCATCTACTCTTTGTCTCAAGGAAAATACTGGTTGTCACAGAATTATGAGCTGCAGAACCGGCTTCATTATCAGATATATGTTTGTAGTAATTAGAGTTGCTAATTTGGATCAACATGGGTAAATAAATGCATGGCCTTGAACTTAAGGTCATTTAGGTGATATATTGTAAGGACGTCCGAACAGACAGGTCCGTTTTTTTCTTGGTGCATCAGTTGAGTGATTGGTTGGTTGTTGGCTGATGGTGTGCTAGTGAATCTACACTGTTAATAGTGACTTGTACTGATAATTTTGTTTGTTTTGTGAAATAGGTTGTTTCCTTCTCCTGCACTGCATCTTTTCTCCTTTTCACAGGATTCTGATTCCATATCGGGCACATCAACATCTGCGTCATTGTTGTCTGGTCAGAATCAACAGAAATGGGAAAGCAATCTTAGCACAGCCTTCGATGTTTTTGAAGGGAATAAGTGCTTAAGCAACTCCCAAAGTAAAAAACACAGCAATCCCATTGAGTGGACAGATGCAGACTTTCCATCCTTAGACAGTGTTTTATCCTCACCCATAAAACAGAAGAAAAAAACAGTTTTAGAAACGCAGACTTTAGCACTGCCGCGGAGAGAGTCATCGACAAGTATGACTACAACAGTTACTGTTAATGGTGCTCTATGTGACAATGTCAATACTGTTTTGATTGAGAACATGCCAAGAGACATTGGTGCTGAAGATGTCCGTTCTTTGTTGGACTCATACGGCCAAGTGCTGAATTTGGAGTTGGACAGAGGTGAAACATCAACAAACTGCAGGGTCAAGTAAGTTAACCTTGCAAATATTGCAAAAATTAATGGTCTCCCAGTGAATTAAAAGTGATACGTCTTATTTTGGGTATTTTGAGATATCCCCTGTTGGTCAAAAATCGCTTGAAAATGAATTGAAGGCATATTACAAACATTGTGTACTATACTCGTCCGGGTTACCATGGCGCTTGAGGTCATGTAGGACCTTAGGATTATGGCTAAATCGTGAACGTCATCTCTCAGAAATGACAGATTGGGTTCGTATGAAACTCACGCTAATGTGCTTTGTGCACTGTTCTCTAAAACGCTGATAGGATTGTTTTTAAATGTTCCACTTTGGCATGTGGTGTTATCAAATATAGGACTTTTTATGAAAAAAATCAAAAATTAGATCAAACGAAAATAAGATATTTAGTTAGAAAGCACCAACAATATTTTGAGTTTTCATCTTGGGCGTTTGTACCAAATGAAGTTTCGTCACGTTACTGATACCTTCGATTTGCTATGAATGTTCCCTTTTTGCTAAATTTTACTAAAACGTACGTGGTCATGTGACCCAATTGATGACAGTTAGTATAAAGTAGTTTCTACATTTTTGGCTAAATGCTTAGAGTTGTCAACTAGGACATACATATTCTTTGAATCCGTGGAATGTTAAAATTTTACTTGTAGAGATTTTCAGACAGAGAAAATTTGATTGTGAAAATTATTTTTATCAGAGGTGTTCTCTAGAGTGGGAAAATTCTGTGTTACTCGAGTTGTACCTGTGTTAAGAACTGTGCCATTAATAACTGTTTTGAGGAACTAATGAAATTTTATTTCCATGTTTCTTTAACACATGAGTTGCATCAAATTACAGTGAAAACTAAGTTAAACGTAGGGAAGGGGAAAATGCATTTTAGTAATTATATTTTGATTGGCAAACAGTAATGGACAGTTAAAGGTATTTAATGAAATAGTTAATACATACTGGTATCGTAATCTCAAAATATTAAAAAAGCTTCAGGTTAATTACATAAAACTAGTGTCCTGAAATTTCATTTGCTTATTTTCATTAACTTGTTTTTAGGCTAGACTCCCAAGAGTCATGCGAATGGGCAGTCGCATGCTTACATGACACAGACTCACTGTTTCCAGGTAAGAAAATTTATTGATTAGCTTTCCTTTCTATCTTAGTGTTGCCAAGGTTTTTTCTTGACAACAATCTTTTATAGTCGTCATGGCGACAAAGCCATTCTTCTGCAGATTCAAGGTGGGACGCAGTATCATTGCTCACTGTTCAAAGAATCAATGGTTATAAGGCCACTCAATACCCAAGAGTCACTAAACCAAAACATCAGTTCAGTGTTTATATGCCTGTAATGGCTTGTTCACTGTATAGTCGATCGTTGTTTGCCATGTTGCCCTGACTTTTTGCTGTCAATTCTTTGATACTTTTTGTCTTTTGTTAATAGTGCTCTTAATATGTGAGAGGGAAATGTGTGTTCTTTGAAATAAGAAGTTTTCAGTACCTGCACTGGTTGTAAGATTTTTCATAATACTTTTACCAAGAACTATTGATAACTGATAGACTTAAGTTTAAACAACTGAGCACTTAAATGTTTTGAAACATGTAGCATTCAACATTATTATTCAACGGTTCTCCCATCGAGAATGTTGACAAGTTTAAGTACTTGGGCCTTACTTTAGATCCCAATCTTAAATTTAATATGCACATAGATCATATCACAAAGAAATTATCAAAGAAAATCGGTGTACTTAAACGTCTAGGCAAATTTCTTAATGTCCGTACTCTAAGACCCTTTACCATTCTATTACTCAGCCTCATATTGATTATTGTTTACCGGTTTGGGGGCACACTAGTGACACACTTGTCAGCAAAGTCCAAGTAATCCAAAATAGAGCCGCCAGGGCTATCCTGGGTACTAAAATTAGGGACACTAGGGTTGACGACTTGTATTCCAAGCTGGGATTTATGAAAGTAAGACAAAGAAATAAATATCTCTCTGCCTGTTGTATATACAGATGTATCAATGGCTTGGCTCCAGCATATCTCAGCAGTAAATTCAATAGCAGTCAGGCTGTTTATTCTACACGTTCTTCTGTTGCTGGCAAAGTTTCTTCTAAAAAAATTTAAACCGAGACGGGCAAGAGATCTTTTATCTATGCAGCTGCTATAATATGGAATTTTTTTAGCCCAGAAATTAAACGGTCCAATTCAATTACTACCTTTAAAGTTGATATTAAAAAGTGGCTGTAATTTACTTAACCTTTTATACCCTGCCTGTCTTAATCACGTCATTTTTTCATTGTCGTAAATACTCTCATTGTCTAGAGTCATCTCTAATTTATTTCATCTGTCTTAGTTAAGTTTTTACCATTATTTGTCATTTAGTTATTGTCTTAATTCTTAACCTTACCTGCTTTAATTGTATCTTTGTTACGTATATTTCATTGTTGTTTTATTACTTCATTGTATTATATTACTGTTTTTCTTGTTGAGGGCCCTCCTGGAAAGCAGTGCTATAACTGAAGAGGCCACCCTCATTTTAAATATCACAATAATAAATAAATAATTAAACATTATTATGTTGTCCCTTTTTACAGAGGAAGACAAACTTCTAACTTGTGTCCAGCTTGGGTAATGTTTCAAGATCACTAGTGATGGAATTGCCTCAGGGTTCATCTTATACACTCAAAGATACTCGAAGCAACTGACAAAAAGCATTTTAGTAAAAAATTGTTTTTGCTTTTTGATTTTGGTGCTGGTACAATCATACACCCCATTGTGTTTGTTTACATATAGTTCAATATCATGTTCTGGTAGACTGTGTGTGACTGCAAAATTTCCTTGATTTGCAATTTTCATTGGAATTTTAATTTTTACCTTTTTGCCTGTGAGAATAGCTCCATTTCAAAATGTAAATTTAACCATCATTGTGTAGTTCAGCTTTTCTTATTTTTGCATTCAAATAAGGAATTTTTGTCCCCCACTCTGCGCATTAGCGCGAAACGGGGGGGCCTAATATTCACGACCGTCTGTCTGCATGTCGCAGTGTTGCTGAAGACATATCTCAAGAAGGAAAATTTTGATTTTGTTCATATTTTTTTACCGAGGTGTATGTGAGGCATCTTCAGGAGCCATATGATTTCGGTGATCTGTTTTTTGGCGTCCACCCCTCTATCAACCAAATCGCTCTAAAGATGATTGTGGAAATTGGCATGTATGTTTTATTTGGAAGACGAAGGCTGCCGATGATTTTCTGACAATTTCGTCTACTGTGGCGCCTCTCCTAGTGGCAGTTTTGTCTCTTTTTGCATCCATGGGTGTATCTCCTAAACCGTTGGCAGGATCTTTACTAAATTCTGCATGATGTCGACAATAGATGACGACAGCAGCTTTTGCTCACATCCCTGCAGTGATCAGTGCATTTTTAAACACAGAACCCCATAAACCAGTATTTCATAACCGCAAAAGCCTAGTGTTCCCTGGGCTAATCTGTTGTTGGAGTCAGCTTCTTTAATACTGACATTTGTAAGATTCTCCAGTTGCAGCTTTTGCACACATCCCTGTTGTGATCAGTGCATTTTTAAACCCCTAAACCAGTATTTCACAACCTCAAGCCTGGTGTTTCCAGGGCTATTCTGTTGTTAGATTCTGCTTCCTCAATACTGGCAATAGTAAGATTCTTCAGTTAGACCTTTTTTTCACACAACTCAGAGCTCCTGAAAGCAGCATTTCACAACCTCAGAAGCCTCATGTTTCCAGGGCTAATCTATTGTTGGAGTTTGCTACTTGGGCAAGAAGAACCCATTGAAATAAGGTTTTTAATTGTAATCTTATCTGGGCATAAACGGGATAAATAGCTAAGGAGAGTGTGCACAGGTGTCAGGATTTTTAGAAGGTTTGGTGGTAAAGGGCTGTAACTATACAAAAGTCTGAATGTATTATCTTCAATTAGAAAGCTTTGTTGGAAAGGATAAACTGTAAAATCTCACTAATTGCAGACAAAAGAAATTGGCAACATGCCATTTTATCTTTTTCAAGGGCTTCTAACATTGTTGTGTATAATTTTCCAAAACCTTGTTATGATACAGAAATTGAACATAGAAAACCATTTATTTGGTGCCACAGGTCCATTACTGAAAATGAGAAAATAAAAGTTTCATTTCTCCACCATCTTTCGTCCTAAATTACTGAAATTTTGTCATACTCGTTTCTACTTGGAATGTGTTGTTGGTACTATGTCTTTGGAAGGAATCTATTAATATACACCGAGGTATTGGTGAGCATCCAGACGATAGACGAATTTGGCTTTCTTGGCCTCGTTTTCAAATTATGTAAGAAATCTAAAGCTGCATGTTGCCCTTTCACGTGAACATAGAATCTAGCTTTTACTCTGAGAAATTGGTTTCATAATATTCCTTGAAGTGATACGATTCTGTTTTTGCTACAAGAACAATGAACCTCAGAGACTTCACTAACCCTAAAATTAAGAATTTGAAAACGGTGCATTGCAATTGCCATTTTAACTGGCTAAAAAGGATTAAATGTAGCTTTAACATTTCTACTTAGAAATGCTAGTAGAGTATGTCTCAAGAAGGAAACTACATTTTGTTCATATTTTGTACGGATCTGTAGGTGGGTCATCCGCACCATGCACCTTGACCTCGTGGTCATGACAAGAAATGTCGAAGCTTCATCACGTCATGCACTATAAGAATTTATTTTTAAATGAATTTTTCTAATTTCAATATATTTGTAATTGTAATTGTATTTGGAAATAAAGTATTGCAAATTTATTCGTCTGACTCATCTTTATACGAAACATCCTGTAAGTTATAGCTTTAAAATATTTGCGTCCTCACTGGGTGACAGTAAGATGACAAATTTTCCAGTTTTTTGTAGTGTTTACGTTAGCACCATGTGTGTGCGTGTGCGTGTGTGTGAGTGAGTGAGTGAGTGTGTGTGTGTGTGTGACTTCTGAGTTGGTCGAAAATCGGAGCAAAATCGTACATGCTATACATGTGTTTCAATCGGCAAGTCGTGTACGAATAGGCTAGTAGGAACGCTTGTCTATTCCCCGATCTGTCGTAGACAACAGCTGAATGTGTAGCACACTACATATATGTTATATACTGACGTAGGTGATATGATAACGGTGGATTAGTATTATATCGAGGTTTGTGATATGCAATTAAAGTATTTGAACGAGGGCAGTATTTCGTTTTCCATTTGTTTTGAACACCAGCACAGAATAGTGGAAAGCTGCGTTGGCTATATATACCTCTGGGTTTCTCGCAGTGCAGTAGCAGGAAGTCCTATAGTCAATCTGCTTAGTCTTTAACGTGGAATAACGGTACGATGGGCTGATATGAAAATGTAGTTTTTTCAGATCGTAGCGCTTGATAACTCCTTTATAACACGCCCGTCAATCAACACCTTTGTGTGATAACAGTTTTTATGAGAGTTTAAGCGGCAGTGACTGAGAGATTCTTGTTCCTGTAGTTTTTATTGCTCTAAATTTCGCGGGCAGGCAGAGCGTCGGGTCAGTCGCCATCTCATCGATTGGACGCTTTTTACTCTTCTTAGAGTGTGTCTTCTTTTTACATGGGCGGCGCAGCACTGAAAAAAGTGGGGGGAGGCTATAGCCCTCCTGTGGTGCACCGCGCATAAACCATGGGCACCGGTGGGGGGCTATATATGACAGCGTTTTCCCGTTCAATGACTTTACCAGACGTAGGGGGTTCTGAACGTGTGACAACATCTAGCTTTTATGTTAACTGCCAAGCATAGTCTGTTGTCTGTTATGACAACAGGCAGGCCAATTATATCTACCGTACCAGGCTTATTACAGACCCCGTGTGGACACCATCAAACCCAAAGTGATTTGATCACTACATTCCGAAAGAATAGATTGTCGTAACTTCGGTTGCTGTTGGGCGATTTTGGCGATTCAAGAACCACCATTTGACGACAATTTCAGAAATCCTATTGGTTTATGTTCAAATATGTTATAACTTAATTTTATTTTTAACAGCACAGCCCAGTCAGGCTAGATACGGTCTTATTGAAGTTAGAGCAATTATCGAACAAAAGAGCTGCTGGCCCTCCAACCATGAATGCCAGAATGGATTTTTAAGTATTGCAAGATATTGTCTATACAGGGGTAAACTTCCCAACTTGTTGTTTGGCTATAGAATCGAACAAGATGGGAGCAACGTGAAAACGCCGTCTAATGAGTCCTCCCCCCCCCCCCCCCCCNCCCCCCCCCCCCCCAGCCCCCTATATGGTGCGCCGCCCACTCATGTTCCTAATTTCGGAGTAATTAAGGTGGTTGTGCTACAATAACCTGAACACGTACGGTGTTAACTAAGAAAAAACAATGAGGTACGTGTTTTGTTCGAACAATCACAAGTAGATGGACCACAGCGGTCGGTTCACGTGTTTCTGAAAGATAGCTTGGAGGTACATTCTTTTCCCGTTCACGACCTGAACACTGAAATGATGAGTCAAGTACCGCAAATACGTTTTTGAAAGTTCGAAGGAATGGCGATGCCGTCCACTGAGCCGTTTTTGTGGAATTTCTGATTTCGAAAGGCTTTAGTCA
This sequence comes from Phoronis australis, assembly GCA_002633005.1. NCBI lineage: Eukaryota > Metazoa > Phoronida > Phoronidae > Phoronis > Phoronis australis. The sequence continues at coordinate 338,071 of NMRA01000228.1, read as the reverse complement.
GCTACGTTAATAGTGATGACGTTTTGACAATATTTTCACTTGACGCTCGTGAATGGTGTTTGAGGGTGGAAATCATTGTTCATCATAATGTGCAATGATTTGATTCCGTCATTTGTGTAATCGTTGGTCAAACTAGTGGTACTGACAATGACCAATCATTCGATTCCGTTGAAGAGGCATTATAAGTCTCCTTAATGTGGTCGTTACTTTATCGATTCAGCCAAGGAACCAGTTTCTAGCTTCAGCAGATCACACTGGAACAGAAATTTACTAACATTTCAATCTCATCATGCTCAGCTAATCCTTATGGATCCAATACTCGGCAACACCCTCTAATACTCCTTCCGTCGAGAATTAACCGGCGTCACCCTTGTGTCTATTTTGACAAAGTCAAAATCTAATGTTTTGTCAGCACACCAAAGTGTTTCTCAGTGCTCCAGTTCAATGTTGGCTTAGTACTTTTCACATCTCAAGCCTTTCAGCTCCGAGTCGATAACTGCATGTATATGACATTGCGTAATCCTGCAGTCATTCACCGTAAGTTACTTCGCGCGCACACTATATTGAGCCCAGACGCACATTAGTATTATAGCCTGTTATGTTGAGATAGGTGTGGGGGCCAGCTAGGTCAGTGGCAATGGGTGTTTTCTTTTGACTTAGCGTCTGACAAGTCTGGCAGAAAAGTCGAGTCACTCGTGAGTTTCTACGATTGCACAGCTGGATGGCGTTGGGCAGCTCGTCAGGCGGTCACTTGTTCCAGACCATTTCGCCATCGATCGACGAGTTCAACTTACAACACCATTGATGTCTGTACGGCACTTCCGTGACAAAGGTATTTGGTCCGACCTCCGTCTTTCGAACGAACGCACGCGTTGGAAGTGTGTTCGATTACCAACCGCAGCTGAAGATAAGAACCAGTAAGAATTGTTTCCAAGACTGAATATTATTAATAAGTCAGTGTACGACACCGGCCTGGGGTGACAGGACAACTGGTGCTCGATGAGTACATGCAAGTTTATTTCGATCTTTTAGAACATACGTCATTACAAAGATACTGTAAGGTGGCGTTGTTCGATTCGGTTAGGCTGCAGTCGCACTCCCAAAAATTGATTAAATTTTACAGAAGCTGTTTGGGGAAGGTGTTACATAACATGTGGAACTCCTGTAACACAACACAAAAGTGCCTGAACCCCCATTGTGGGGAGTACACGGGAAAATGCGGTTTGGCTGTGTACGAGGTGGTTCGTATAGGCAAGAACACAAGAGGTGAATCTTGACTAGTATATTGAAGACTGTCAACGAATTATGAGAGCAACTCTCAATGCGGGAAACAACTACTAATCAACTCATACTACTGAAGCAACTGATACTGCTTAAAATGTAGTGAAAGTGGATATATATAGAGAGAGACCTGAGAAAGACGAATTAACTAATGAAATAAATGAACAAATAAAGGATGCACTATGCTGACAAATAAACAGTTCAAGGAATAGGAAGTATTACTCATCTTCTGAGAGAAAGTGGTAGTAAACAACAGTAAGTGATGTAATACGATGACTAAACTAATGAAGCAAAAACACAATAACCCATTCTGCGACAACCATATTGCGTCATTGTGGGTAAATACAGCGAGTATTCAAATACAGCTAGATTCGCTGTGTAATCCGGCCGGGGACGGCTTACAATGCTAATGCCTCAAATCTATGAGTCAGACTTAATGGGCCATCAATTTGTGTCTGCGGTACATGCATTCCCGTTTTTTCCCCTGTATTGTTTTCGTGCTTTAAATGTGCTTCTGTTTGTGTTCAACCCTCTCTAGTAGTGTATAGAGCAACGTGTTTCCTTCATTCGCTTTCTAACCTAACCACGGTACCTTGCAATTGAATCACAAGGCAGTAAGTCAGAATATTTTGTGGGCTTTTATTTGAAGACGCATATATTAACCTTCAAAAACAGTTAGGTTTGAGACGTGCCTAGTTTTGAAGGTTTTCCCTTATCCCAAGGCATGCTACCTAAACAAGTCCAACCATGGTCCAACAAAGCCATTGATATTTCTAATACTTTTAAGGAAAGAATATTTACGCGAAAACTTTCAATAGTAACTTGGCTCCGTAGGTAATGATAATAATAATAAATTTATTAGAATCACACAAGTACATAGAAATAAAAGAGAATTATAAATACACAAGATAAAAAATAAAAGTACAAGTGCAAGGCAGGAATAAGATAAAAAGTCAAAATACTTATTTCCATAATGGCCCGTAAAAAAGATGAGAAACAAAACTTATGAAACCGATGAAAGACAATCAGTAGTAAATAAGTAAAACAGTTACTAAATAGTTGAATAAATGTATATATAAAAATAAAATTATTTAATAATTATATAAATGAATAATGTACTAATGAAGATTAGATGAAAGACTTAGACAAGGTGCGTATCGTTTATTGATTAACCCCATACACGGGTAAATGTCGTTTCATAGTCTTCCGTTGAAAGTATACATTCGGCAAGACAATTTGTTGTTACGTTTTCGTCATCCACACAGAACTCGACAGCGAGCCCCCGTCTGTCGCAGTCTGCTGCCAGGCCAATTTGTTCGCGGATGCTTGATACAAAGAGGCCTTTATAATAGATTTCCCGCATATTTGGAATCCTGGCATTTATTGGAGACCCATACCCCGTAATCCTATATATTGCAAACTGCTTTCGGTGAAAACTTGTTTTCGGTAAAAATAACCTCTACATGCCTTTACTATATTAGCTATTTCAACATTCAATAACAATGTCAATTGAATTTGCTGTGCGTAATTAACTTAATTATCATTAAAACGTACCGATAAAGTTTGAGTCTAATACTGGAATAAAAACTTACAAAAATTAGCGACGTTGCGTCCGCATCTCAGCTTGGCTTGTTGCGTTATCGTTATTCTGGGCATGTTGGCGTTTTGACCAGACGGCGCGGCATTGACGTCAGAACACATCCCATACGTCTGACAAATCGAAACTTAAACCGCCTCTTTTATTTATGAAGAGGGACTCTCAATGCGCTCATGGAGAGCTTCCTTTACACCCCTTCTGAACCAGTCTTCCTAATATTGAAATCATGTCCAGTGGCGTACAGGTGGCTAAAAATAGCCGAATCATAAGTGTCCCCGTAACTAGGACGACGATGTTGTGACATAAGCATTTTTATGGTCTGTTTCGTTTCACCTAGTATGTAACTGTCTGAGCACTGGGGATTCTTACACTGAATACCATGGACAACACATATATATATATATATATATTTTGTATTCGAAGTTCCCCGAGAATGAAGATAAGGTATTTTGCTAGACATATGTGAAATATTGTAAAAATGGCCAATTTTTGTGAATAGGGTTTGAGATTTCCTTATTTCAGGGTATAATGATAACATAAAACGAAATTAGCCAGAAAGATAGACATTATAAAGTACCAATTACACCAAAAGGGAAATAGTTCCAATGATTCAAAAAATTACTACCGGATAAAGACAAAGATATTTGAATAAGGGTCCTTCACATTTGCTTTGAAGGATTTTGTCGGGCATTCATCCAAAATTTTAAGTCTATATCTTAATTGTACTTTTGTGCTATTTGGTGTAATTACATTCTTCAATAAAAATTCATGTTGGAATGACGTGATAACTTAATTACTCCAATTACCTATGCGAAATTAACTGGTAAGTGCTTCTAATAGATAAAAATGGGAAAAACACATTGTGGAGGAAACTATACAAAACACAAAACTGATCTTTATGCCTAAAGAGTCGCTAGGTTTCTCAAATTTGACATTTTTCACGTTTCTTCAGTGTATTCGGGTTTTAGCTTCGGTTGAATTGGTAATGGGACAACAAATTTGCTTTATTTTTCACGAAGTTGCTTAGTTTGACGATGTGATTTTTTTGGCCGGCGAAAGGACACTAATTTTAATTAACAGTAAAACTAGCTGTAAGACGGGGATCCAAATCCGACACCAAAAATTGAAAACGAACCTAATTCTCTGTTTTCAAGTCCTACTACTAAAATAAGTACTCAAGTATGCCCTGTTTTTCAGTTTCAACACTCGAAGTCATGTCGAACTGCATCCATCTGCAATTCCGGATGTTCAAGAGAAGAAAATTGTGTTGCTCGTTGTTAGTAGTGAGCATCACAGCCGCTGTGTTGCTAGTTCTTGTCAACCCAAACCGGCGGTTTGAGGAATTTCTGAGAGTGCAGTATATGCGGGTAAATTGTGCCAAACTTATAGCAAACGATTCTCTAGAAATGAGTCGAGCGTATCGTGTGGAAGTTGAGGGTTGTGTCAAACCTCTATTAATATCAAATTGCGACGACTGGATATCATCGAGACAATATCTTTTGAAACCGTCGTCGAAAAAGGAGGCGAACTTCCCAATAGCTTATAGCATCTTGTTATATAACCACGTGGAACAGTTTGAAAGACTTCTTCGCGCCATATATACTCCGCAGAACTTGTATTGCGTGCATTTGGACAGAAAAGCGGATCTACTAGTCCATCTTTCTATTGAGGCCATAGCAAGCTGTTTCGCAAATGTTTTTATTGCGTCAAAATTAGAAAAAGTAGTTTATGGCGGTTTTAGTAGACTTCAGGCTGATCTCAACTGTTTTAATGATCTACTCGAACGTGATTCTAAATGGCGATATTTGATAAACTTATCTGGAGAAATGTTCCCGTTGAAAACAAACAGGGAGATTGTGGAAATTTTACAGATTTACAATGGGTCAAATGACATCTTGGGGTTTCATGGAAAACGTATCGAGGACCAAGACTACAAGTGGAAAAAAGGCTATGAAGAACAGGTTAACATCATTTCTCTACCCGTGGTAAAGAGCACGAACGCGAAACATACCAGTCCACCACATAATATCACGGTGATAAAAGGTAGTGCATATAATGTGTTCTCGAGGCCATTTCTACAGTTTGTAATGACGGACCCCGTTGTCCAAGACTTTCTTGAGTGGGTCAAATCTACATATAGTCCCGATGAAATATTTTGGGCTTCTTTACAGTTCACATCAATCAACCCCGTATTCAAATCACCGGGTGGTTTTTCAGGTACGTATTGTTAAAAAATCATTCGTTTCAAAATATTTATTAATAACAGCATATATACATGCATGAGAAAAACATGATTATGAGCCGGTCAATTGACCCATATGGTCTCAAATGCATTGACCAATATTTAGGACCTATAGGTCACAGTTGAATATCTGCCCTTCTTCGACTCTATTATTGAGTGTGTCATTTAAATATGGTTGATGGCTTCTGCTACCTCAGGTCTAAACGGCATATATATGTGTGTGTGTGCGTGCGTACGTGCGTGCATGCGTGCACTTTAATTTAACTAGTCACATTTTCTGAGATCTTAACTTTCGCGATATGCAATGCCTCATCGCTAAAATTGTTCTTTTTGATAAACTGCTCTGCATGCTGTGGTATTACCGGTATTCAAGACAGAATCAGGCGACAGCTTAACTCATAAGTTGACATGAGTTAAGTAATCCTAGTGCGTCAATGAAATTTTCATGCACCAGTGACGCGTGTCTCGCTATTAAAATTATCCCTGGTGCATGTAATAATTAATAAATTGTGACATGTATAATAAATTGAAAACCATTCATACCCATCTGCACACACGCACACACACACACACGCACACACACTTGCGCACATACATGCACACATACATACATACATACATGCATACATACATACATGACATGAGCGCCTGTGATGAAGGTCATTTATAACTTAAAAGTATTTCAAATTAAATGAACTTTAGGGACTTATCTTTTAATTTTTGTGAGATGAATTATTTTAAGTTTAGAAATATCCAAAGACTTTGCTTTCATAGTATATAGAATTGTGGTGTTTTCCTTTATCTTTGTCAGTCAATTTTGTCCTGTCAACCTTTTCATTTACGAAATATTTAAACTCAGCCTTTCACAAATTGTACGACTTGGTAAGTTTCATTGGTCTGCTCTGTTATATACAGGAGATCCTCATCAACATGCGTGGCTTGCAGCATACGTCGAATGGCAAGGGAGTCCACGGTGTGGAGAGAATAGCGTGAGAGGAGTCTGCATACCCGACTACAGACATTTGCCAGAACTTGTGAATCGTCAAGAGTTATTTGTTAACAAGCTGTTAATGAACAGTTACGACAGCACGGTTTTAGTGTGTTTAGAAGAATGGCTGAGTAACAGGACTAGAAATGTTGGACCTTTTGATAGCAGTTTCTACCAATCTTTGGCAATCGCCAGCAACAAGTTTAAGTTGAAATCAAAAGAATCTCCGTAAATATACGCTTTCCAGCTCATGAATGGGCATCTACTGCCATTGTTTGATTTCACAGTAGAGCGATTAAGAGAGTTAACAAACTAAATGGCAGTAGTATGTGACGTTGATTTTGAAATTTGACATCAGTAGAAAGGTTTAAGCCGAATTGCTCCCTCATAAATATTTGACGTTCTCATAAGGGAGAGTTCACATGTTACGTCATCATATGAGGGATGAGGGGGTCAGACTCATGGTGACGTCATCACGTGGTCATTAAAATATCTCCACAGTGTCTGGTTCACCTTCTGGCGGAACTGAATTCCAAAACCGGGACCCGCCGTTTCACGCTTCCAAGATTTGATCATATTTCACTGGACTTATCTCATAAACATGTACAAACGCCAGTCCCACTCCATCAACTGTCGGTTCTTCCAAAAACGGTATTTGGCTGTAGTAATATAGGGGACTTTTCATATTGGCGCTCACTGGAGTAGGCCTAATGAGAGCAGGAAAGTGACTTCCCATTGATCCCGACGGTTTCACTTGCGGAATTTCGTGACAGCAAACGCACGCGTCAGTTGTTTCCATTATCGGGCAGTTAGCACACTGACACCATGACAAATCATTCAAACGGTTTTCGTAACTATCCATATGTTTCGTTGTCTGTGCACGTTCTCGGCGCCTCTCTTGTATTTCTTGATCAGTGAATTCCGGTTCGAACTGATAGCTTGTGAAACCTAACAATCGCGTCGATCGACCTGTGAACACATCGACAAATCGACAACCTCCTAAGGTGTTCCTCTATGCGCAAAAGGTATTTATAACAACGTGAATTTGATGTTTTAGTCGGCGCGAGGCATAATTCGCCGAAAAGCTTCCGGCGTATGGAGCGCCAATAGGAGCTGCATCGCCTCTGGTCGCGCCAACAGAGGCGATGGTCATTGCCTAACTTGTTTACTGCTACTGACTACATAGGATAGTATCAATTCTTGGATGGGTGTGCAAGTAATAGGCAATAACCAAGGACCAAGACTCAAAAACCAGCAGGCAGCAGTTAGGAATTGAGGAGTGCCAAATCAAGTGGCCTCGAGTGTCATCGTACTGAAACGATTCTTGGCACATTCCTGAGTGAATCATTTTGTGTTTCGCAAAGAAACCATGAATTATTGAAAGAGTGTGCGACTTCACAATAGACTGGCAAGATGCCTGCCCCTTGCAGCATTCAATGATTAATGTGTCCGGTTCTGCTGAAATTTCTGAGCTGGAATTTTCAGATATTACCTGGTCTAAGGCTACTGCAAACAAACGTATAAACAATGAGTGCAGGAGAAGTATCATTGCTGATAAGTTTTTGTGAAAAAACAGAGCTCTTGTCATGCGCGCACCCAGGGGTGGGGGGCTCGGGGGCTTGAACGAGCCTCCTCCATTTGGTAAAGTGGGTAAAAAGGTCAGCCTCTGAGAAACAAAAACTCCGAAACAGTAGAAAATGAGACGAAAGTTCACTAAAAAAGCAGGAACTACCAAAATTCGGCGAACGCACAATTCGTAGCTCTGAAGTACCCCGTGAATCTTAATAAATGTCCACATTCTCAAAAACTCGAGCCCCCCCATTTTTAGGCTTGGTGCGCGCATGCTTCTATCACAAACAGTGTTACAGACACTCAACAGATATAACAAAAATTGAAAGAGCTCTTAAAAAAGAAGAAGAGACCAAGCTGATGATGGAAATAATGTTGAGCCCACGAGAAAATTAAGGAGATTGTCACTGTCAGTTACATGTACATTTAACAGTGTGTTTTGCCACCACAATGAACCATTTGCCACAAATCAAATTTCATCACAGGGAACTTCACAAACAAAAGAAAAGTTGAAAACCTATCCCAGTTCCAAACATTCAATTTTAAATAGGCCTACCTATTCTTAATTTGAAAAAGTGTCATTTATGGTAAATAATCTTTAGTTTAGGTCACACTACAAAAATTATTTTGCTTCATAAATTTGTAGTAATAGTCGCCTCAATGTCAAATGTAGGCTACTGGTAGTAGTTTTTACCTACATGTGAGTGATCAGCACTGCCTTTTATGAATTTCTAAGCCTATTTTGAGACCCTTTTATATGCAAAATCATGAACAGTGCTTGCAATTTGAGAAATATAAAAATGGAAATATTGCCTGTGTTCTGTAATTTATTTATCTTGAAAATTCAAATGTTGCGCAGATTTCAGTGTCTCACGTTTTGAAGATTGTTGAATAGGAGTTTTTAGCGAAGGAAAATGTTTACTCTTGCTATTTAAAACAGGAAGTCAAATGAAATTTTAGCTTTTCAATTTCAAACAAAAACTATTGCCAACATGATCATTCTTCTATTTTCAAAGGCTGAGCTACTGTATTAAGGATGATAATAATGTTTCTATGTTTTAAATTGTGCACAGTGTAATCAATGCTAGTAATGATGCTCATTTCTCTTAATGCTTATTTTCGCTGAGCACTTAGACAAAATGAAATTTCAGTTGTTGGCCATACTGCGAGCTAAGGTGAAGAGCATTTTGGTTATCTATTTCAGTTAAATAGTATTACTGTAACAAGGTGTTTAGATGAAGCCGTATTCAGGTTGTCAAAACTTTTTTATTTTGGGTAGGATGCAGGCTTGCAGAGATTTTTTAAAACTTTTTCTTTGCCATTAAAGTTGGACTCAAAATTTGTGTTTCATGGTTAACTCCTGGAAGACATTGAACCGTTTGTATGCAAGCTGTACGGCGAGTCCTAAACAGTTAACAAAGCACACTACCATATATTCAGGTTGAAATCTGTGATCTACCTCCTCGTCATGATTGTTTGCTGTTACATGCTAAAAGAGCAAACTACCAGTGTGCCATTCACAAACGAGCCTTGCAACAGCACGTCAGTGCACCATCTCCAGTTGGTAATGGGTGGCTTTTGGAGCGGGGTAGTCTGATGCTCCACTGGATGACTCTGCCTTTAGCCCCAGAAAATGCCATGAAAAATGTTAATGGCAAATATAAAAGAAGTGGTTGTAGTAAAAAAATGTGCTCGTGTTTGAAGTCGGGCATGCCATGCTCTAAGTTGTGTGACTGTCCAGACTTTGTGAACAGGGTGTCTCAGTCAAAAAACAACGTGATGACAATAATGATGATATAAATGAGGATGGAGTGGATGAAGAAACATAATAAGTGTATGCTATGTTGTTAAAGTACTGTAAATTTTCAACTTGATGGAAAATATTAACATTTAATCATGCTGGTGACTGTGGGGACTGTTGGGTGTATCGTTCCCTGTGACAGTTGACAGTCAACAGCTATGTGGATAATGATAATTAATTGTGACAATTAATGAAAGTGATGACAGTGAATTTGTTGTAGAAGTGTTGGGAATCTATATTGTTCATATGTAGGTTGTGATAATAATAATAATAATAATAATAATAATAATAATAATAAACTTTATTTAAAGAGGATAAGAATACAATAAATGTAAAACATGCTTTAGCCAAAGGCTAATATCCAGCATGGTCCTCTGGAGCAAGAAATTAAAATTAATTACATTAATTTAGATAAACAGATTAAATTAAGATACAATAAGGTACATTAAATAAAATGGTATTTACAAATTGGATAAACAAATTGAATTAAAGATAAATAAATAAATAAAAAAGTTTTGGTAAATATATTGGAAAGACAAAAAGGAGGGACATCTATGACGACCACAGGTAACTGATGAGGTGGTGTCTGAAATTATAACAGTCAGCATCCTTAAGACTATTAGGCAAATTGATATCAAATCTTCATCAAGTTCCATCCAAATGTTTAACAGTATTTGTTTTTTTGGCAGATCAGAATATAGTAGTATGTTTTCTGGTCAACAGGAAGCGCTGCTAAAATATTTCTTTTTACCTTTTTTGAGCAATTTTCCACCTAATATCATAATATATATCATTTTTCTTGTTCAGTAACTTCAAATGAACAAATCCCAATCAAGTTATCATTCAGTTTTTGTCTAGTGTTGTTGGATTTTGAAGATTGGTTTTCTGTGCCAAATTATGCAAAAAGTCAGATTTTCGAGGTCAAATTTCTCGAAAACTTCCAAGTCAAACTTTGGGAACTTTTTAGATTCTTAAAGTATAGTACTTAATGACCTTAAAAACACTAAAATTATGTTGCCCCCAAAATGTGGCCTCGGAAGTGATTTTCTAGGCTTCCTAGAAAGGGGAAGCACTACGGGGCGTGGTGGCATCGGGACGCCGTGTGAAGGTGTCATCCGTGGACGTGAAGTGGTTGACATAAGCGGCTTTGAGATGATCCACAGAAACCGTCTGCTCGCGACCCTTAATGTCAAGCGTGTAGAACTTGTCATTTGTGTTGATTATGCGATATGGGCCATCATAGGGGCGCTGGAGCGGATGACGGTAAGCATTGAGGCGCACATACACATCACAGGCGTCCTCAGCTTCTGATCGTCCCCAATACACTACATATAATACTACAAGGTAGTATTATATGTAGTGTATTGGTGACGATCAGAAGCTGAGGACGCCTGTGATACACATACTCTGTAGACGCCAAGTTGGAGGGTATATAACTGGGTCGACCGCCATGGAAACTAGGTGGCGTGGGCTGCACAGTACGCATGGTGTGTTGTAGATGCTTTAGGAAAATTGAGTCCGGCTCCATATCGTACGAGCGTCGAGCGGCTGAAGAAATTCGCCCGGTAAGTGGAGAGGCGACCCATACACAAGTTCAGCAGGAGAACAGCCAGTATCCACCGACCAGGACGAGCGTATCCCCAACAAGACTAGCGGCAGTTCTGCAAACCAGTGCGGGCTGGTAGTACGCGCCTTTAGAGACGCCTTCAGGGCGCGGTGAAAACGTTCTATCATGCCATTCGCCTGTGGGCGTTATGCAGTTGTGGTGTGAGTAGTAACACACAAAAGCTTGTTGCATTCACTCCAAAGCGCCGAAGTGAACTGAGCACCGCGAATGAGACGTGATGTCCTCAGGCACACCAAAGCGGGAAATCCAATGATGGACTAGAGCAGCCGCACAGGACGAAGCTTGAGCGTCAGGAAGAGGTATGGCCTCGGGCCACCGGGTGAAGCAGTCAATGATCGTGAAGACTATGAGGCGGATTTAGGGGGGGCCCAGGCCACCCCCCCCTTGGCTGCCGCAAAAAAATAAAACAGCAAGAGCGTAGGGAAATGTTGAGTTTAATTCTCTCTTTGTCAAACCTTAACTTAAGACGATTTCCAAAGCAATCGCCACATTAATGCCAACACAAAAAACGGATTTGGTCTATTGGTCAATTGAAGACTATTTTAAATACAACAAATTCGTTACGAACTGATTGCACAAAATATATAAAGTGTAATAAGCATTACAGAAAGAAGTAGGTTTCGCGCGCAAACGCTGTGGACCATAAACAAGTAGGTCTCTTATTGTTAAATTTAGAGAGAAATCGTGGAGGTGCAGTAGTAAAGCACGCGCGCTCTATTTGCCAGGTCGTGGGTTCGGGTCCGTGGTAAATGCAGTTTTTCATGTTTGACACGTTCTCCGTCTTTTTTTCTTTGCCTTTTTTTCTTGGATAATACTTCAGGAATCAAGGAAAATGCTTGATCTTTAGAGGAAAAAACAGAAAAATTTTCCTGGGCGTGAGGGGGGGCAAACCCCCCTCCCGACCTCCCCCCATTTGGTGATATGCGCATCTAACCGTGCTTTGCGCAAATGTTTTCAGACAAAATGTTGGGGCCCCCCTTGCATGTGATATCCTAGATCCGCCACTGCAGACATAGGTCATGCCTTGGCTCGCGGGCCAACAAGACTCCACGTGGAAACTGCGAAACCTGGCTGCCGGAGCGGGACGCTCTACCAAAGGTGCTTGGGTGTGGCGATGTATCTTGGAAGCTTGACAAGCACGACACTCTTTGCACCACCGCCGTATATCTCGTTTCATACCATACCAGACAAAACGCTGAGTGATAGCCTGCTGAATAGGGCGAACACCAGCGTGAGACAACCCATGAATACGATCAAAAACAGCATGGCCGGGTCCAAGTAGAGGGCAACACAGGTCGGGATGTGCCAGTGGACGTATCGCAAAGCAGGGTCGAGGTTCCAAATAGAATATCTTGTAGATCAAGGCCTGTACGATATTCTGCCATTTCGGGAGACTGGTCTTGGTCATGAGCCAGCTCGCTGACATGAAGTCACCAACAGAAAAGATGCGAGGGTCACTGGATATGCCGTTGATGTCGAAACGGGATAGTGCGTCAGCCACCACGTTAAACTTGTCTTTAAGGTATCGGATGTCCGTAGTGAACTCGGCTATAAAAGCGAGGTGCCGTGCCTGACGTGGGGAACGCTCACTGCCGCTGTTCAATGCTGACACTAAGGGCTTGTGGTCAGTGTATAATGCAAAAGGTCGGCCCTCTAAAAAATGCCTGAAGTGCTTAACTGCGTTATAAGCTGCCAGGAGCTCACGGTCGAAAGCGTTGTACTTCTGTTGTTTCTGAAACCTCTTGCGTGAGAAGAAAGCAAGAGGAACCCAAGCACCGTACTGAAGTTGCGCCAGTTGGGCACCGATGGCCTTGTTAGACGCATCGACTGTAACGCTTGTAGGTGAGGTCGGGTGAGGGTGACGCAAAAGCATAGCTTCTTTAAAGGCGTCTTTGGCCTTTTCGAAAGCAGTTTTGCTGTCAGTTGACCAGGTAATAGCCTGACCTTTACCGCTAGCCTGCGCATGGAGTGGAGTCCGGGACGTATGTAACAACTAGTAGTTCATCAATCCCAGAAATCGTTGCGGCTCAGCGCGATTGGTTGAAGGAGCACAATCTTGAATAGAGACCACGCGGTCGGGGAGTGGAAGGATCCCTCGGGCTGGGACGTGGTGTCCAAGGAAAGCCAATTCGGCAGCGCCGAAAACTATGACGCACTTGCATGGGCTTATTGATGACGAGACCGTTGGACGACAGCAGCTTGAAGATCTAACGAAGATGTTCCAGATGTTCAGCATTCGAGCGGCTGGCCACCAAGATCATTGTCATCAAAGTAGACAAAAGCCAACAAAATGTCCCTGAAAATACCATCCATCAAGGCGTTGGAAAGCCTGGGCAGCGTTCTTGAGGCCAAAGGGCATGCGAAGAAATTCCATAGTCCAAAAGGTGTGATTATTGCAGTTTTGGCCACCGGAATCTGATGATAGACCCGAACCAGATCAATTTTGGAGAAAACGTGGCATCCGGTTAGATGGTTGTTGAAATCATGACTATGCGGTAACGGGTAGCCGTCATCCGTGGTAGAAGCATTAAGTTGTCTGTAGTCACCACAAGGGCGCCATAGACCGCCAGGCTTGGGGACGACACTGATGGGAGTGGTGAAGACCACGGTGAATTGGAACGACGTACTATACCCATCTTTTCCATTCGCAGAAATTCATCTTTCGCCGCCGTCAGTCGTTCAGGATTCAAACGTCGGGCACATGCGTGGACGGGTGGTCCGTGGGTTACGATCCGAGATATGGTGCTTAACACCGTGTTTATTCGCCGTGGAATCGAAACACGGAGTAAACAGCTCCGAAAACTGTCGTAACAAGTGTGAATACTCGTCATGGGCATGAAGGGAGAGACCCGCGAGGGTCAGCGAGATCGTGTTGCTTCGTAGAAAAATAGAGGGATTATCAATAGACAAAAGGCGCTTGCCTTAAGATCAATAACTATAGGCCGTGGGCAATGAAAAAATCAGCTCCTAGAATCGGGCAGGTAACATGGGCAAGATAAAATTCATGAGCGTACTGCTGCTTAGGACTGAGCACCACCGAGAGGGATGTCCCATGTGTTTATGGTCCCGTTAGCAGCGGAGAGAAGTGCGGAAGGTGGATTGTTCTTGCGGTCTGTTGCAGAGGCAGGATAAACAGAAACATCAGCGCTGGTGTTTATAAAAAAGTATCTACCAGTGTGTTGGTCCATAATGGAGAACGTGTTGGAGGGAAACGCCGGCCGCTACCGACCACGTTCAACGGCCGGCTGTGGCGTTTCCCTGATTGTTTGTCTAGGGCATCAGTGACGCAAACTTGCAGCCAGGTTGACAGCGACGAGCCTCGGGCCCAAACTTCATATGGTATAAGCATACTGTGGAGGAACCTGTAAGGGGGCCGGCGTCACCATGCTGGGGACGGGAACGGCGTCGTATCGGCAGAAACCATGTCTACCGCCGACTGAAACAGATGTGGACTTGGCGGTGTCATCGTAAAAACTCGAAAACGTGGTTTGACTTGCTGTAGGCATAGAGACTTGTTGTACCCCAGCACTACGTGCCTCCCAGATACGGTCCGCAGTCTTAGCAAGGTCGTCTATGTTAGCAATGCTGTGGGCCGTTAGGATAGTGCGAACGTCAGCGGGTCCGTCAGAAACAAGCACGCTTTAAAGTTTGGGGGTCGTCGTTAACAGCGTTGATCAATACGTCGCATGAGAGCAGTGGGACGGTTTGTCACCGAGGCCATTAAGGTTCAAAAGCTCCGAGTCCTTCTCCTGGGACTTTCCGAAAGCGTTAGAGCGGACTTCAATGAATGCGCTATACTTGTTTGTGAGCGGTGACGGGTGGAGGAGAATAGCCTGATCTTCGTTGGCTGTGTTAACATCACGGGCACTCACCACATAATCATATTTTGTTTGTTCCTGTATAAACACTTTGGTTCCAAACTGAGCCTCTACTTTGGCGAACCAAAGTTCGGGTGATTTTGTCCAAAAGTTCGGCAACTTGATGGACACCGCGTTTACCTGAGTTGTTTGCATTGCAAGCGTCTGAAGAGTTGAGGCGAGGTCAGTAACAAGCTTTTTATCACTATGTCCCTCTGACATATTAATTGTTCAATGTTCGAGGGCACCAATGTAGGAATCAGAAACACACGGTGAACAAAATACTACTATTAAACCAGTGAGACATTTGATGTTGGAATAACTGAAAACGAGACTCAACTACAGTGACTTAACAAATCGTTATAACTGATAGGTGGCACCACAAAATAAAACAACAGATTTGTTCAATAACTCAATGTATTTGTAAGGGTTTACATCGGATTTTGTGTATTTTTTTGATGTAAAACGATGAATTCAACCGATAAACTGACACCAGTATGCGTGTTGTGAACTGTTGAACAGACTGCGTTCGAATGACGTCATTGGTTAATTTCAACACCTTCGTTTGCCGTCTACGTGTCAGGTAATGAAAGACGACCGTACTTGCTGTTATCGATTGGAAATACTCGATCTAAATTGATACAAAATAGGTTGTTTTTTGGGTGGCATTCTCCTTTAAGGAGGATTTCAGGTAATTTGTTGAGTCGAAACTGTGATTTTTACTCAAGAATTCAAGTTGCCCTATCGAAGATCGCGAGGCATCTGGGTACGCATCAGTCGGTCAGGCAAGTTTTCGCCACTGGATTTCAGCACATTTTTAAAAAAAGATCGTAATTTAGCAACAAAGTTTGATAGCAATACACCACGTACGATTTTGCAGAAAGTCTGTCATACGTCACAGCTCGTAAATTTGATTTCACCCCGGCGTTGTCGGAGACCGGGTTTCAACCGCCTTAGGCTACAACAAGCGCCCCCCTTCCGAAATGAATTTGTCTAAGCACCCTGGGCGAATACGGTAGCCCTAATAGATGGTGACATCAACGCAAGAAACGATGATTTTTATTGACCCTGGCAGCAAGTTTGTGGTGACAGATGCAAACAGCAGGGCGGCTGAATTTCAGTCGGGCTGGGCGAGTAGATTTTCTGGCTCATTCGCCCACCTGGCGAGCAGGGTTTTGAAACCTGAGTATATCCCTGCTATTAGCGTAGAAATGCATGCGCGCACCCAGCCTTGAAAATGGAGGGGTTCGAATTCAGTCTGTCGATGTGGACCCTTTGCTGACAAAACGTTGGTAGGACTAAAAAAAATTAGAACTGTGCGTGTCTGCGTCTTTTTAGTGCACTTTTGTCACGTTTTCTCGGACTTTTTGTTTCTCTGAGGCGGACCTTTTTGCCCACTTCACCCCTGAATGCGCGCATGAAATGTACATAGCGGCACCAGGAAATGAAACTTTGTGTCTATCGAGTCGAATGAGAATGCGCTCAGCTGAGCAGGCATGTTTTTTGCCACAGTGACGTCAACTTGACTATGGCAAAAAGGTCACAGGGTGTCTCTCATAAGTAGTGTTACCGCTTTTCTTGTCGCAAACTCATGGACGTCGAAAGCTTTACTGACCGATTCATAAGTTAGGAAACGTCAGCGTCATTCGCTGGGATCTTGATGGTTCGGGAAAATGTTTTGCTGTAAAATGTAAGCAAACAGGCTAGGTACCGGTAATTAAGCTTGTTTAAACTGAGTGGATGTAGTCAGTGTTGGCATTCCTGAACCAGAACGAAAATTGTTCAACAGTTCTTTGAGAGAAGTCGGACTCAAGAGTCAGGGACTGTCGAAAGAGCATATCCCGGCAACCGACAAGACGTTTTATCTAAAGGTTTGGGAGTTAATTATTAGTCACTTTTAAAAGACCACGCCGGACTTCACCGAAACGGCATTGAACTGGAGAAATGGAATGCCTGCCAACTTCCGTGCGTGACCTACATATGGCTGGCCGCTAGAATTGCTCTGTGCGGTTGCCAAGGTTGAGTTCAGTTTGCTATGTCGCAGCTAGAAAAATCCGTCCAAAGTCAAGCGATCTTTTTGAAAATACACGGCAACTTATCTCGCGTAATATCATTGCAGTGATCTTGTTTTAGTTAACGAAGTTCAACTTCTAGCGGTATTGAACTCTTCTTGCTCTTCTGAATTGTTCATGGTGCTCGTAGTAACAAACCATTCAAACCAAGCCTAATTTCCTTACTTCATTTTCACTTTGTCATTTTTGCTCATAATAGAATCATCAAGCCAGAATTTTAGGGTACGGTTCCAGATAACTGAACCCTGCGATTTCTCGGCAAAATTAGTCAACAGACTCGTCAGTTACACTGGTCTTTACACGCACTGCGAACATGGCCTTGGCTGCCGTGATTGTCGGAAATATAGTCTGGCCTCTGATAATGTTTTCAACTTCAGTCCAAGTTAGAGAGCGTTAGGTCTTTCGGGGCAAACTGTCAGCTTGGTGATAACAGGGGTGCTTCAACTCACGACTCTGGAATAACCGAGATCGCTCAATGTTTTGTAACTGTCTTTACCCCGCGGATAGAGATATAAAAATATGAGCAGAGCCTCAGAAATCGCTTTGCATTATATCCCAGTGGCGGATCTAGGATAAAACAAAGGGGGGCAACGTTTTGTCCGGCTGTAAGCATTTGCGCAAACCACGATTGTAGATGCACATAGCAGTAGCACCGAATGGGGGTAGGTCGGGAGGGGGGCTCCCATCCCGCCCAGGAAATTTTTCTGTTTTTTCCTCTAAAAATCAAGCATTTTCCTTGGTTCCTGAAGTATTACCCAAGAAAAACAGGCAAAAAATACACGGAGAACGTGTGTGTCATACAGGAAAACCTGCAAGTACCAGAGACTCGAACTCACGACCTGACAATAATGACGGGATTGCTTTGGAAATCGTCTTAAGTTAAGGTTTGAGAAAGAGAGAATTATGAGTTTCTGAGTGATTCACTAAGGCTTCGATTAAAATTCACATCTTACCAGCAGCTTCTGTTTTTTCATCGTCACTCAGGTTCCAGTTTCTTTAAAAAATGAAGTAAATTTTCTTCATTGCACAGTGGAGCAGACGACGGAAACGGAGTCGTAGTGCGCAGCGCCACTGCCGGTCGCCTGGGATATCGCGGCAGAGCCTAATCTTAGCCATAGCTCCGTTACGAATGCGCCGTGTTCCGAATTTAACATTTGAAATTGGATCTGAGC
>NMRA01000228.1:286696-311914 GCA_002633005.1 Phoronis australis | reverse complement strand
CACATGCACACACACACACACACACAAACACACACACAGATAAATACGTAAGTAGGTTTTCGTGATTTACGTTAGCACACATGTACTTGTATAAATGTCTTTAAGAAAAACTATGACAGAGTGGTGTGAATGGCCGTTACAATGTATTTTGGTATAGAACGAAGCTACAATGGAGAAAATTGTCAAATTATTAATTGGACTAATTGATTGGCGTCATTAGGCAAGTCATGGGAACCAAATAGTTTACATTCATCAATCTGCCGTCGAATGCTATTAATTTTGGCTTTTAAATCGGCGACAGCTTCTTGGATCCGCAACATCGGATCGCACAATATTATAGACGAAGAGCGGTTTGAGCTGATCTCCTTCCAAAATCGAAAAGGGGAGAATATTCTAAAAAATTGTGTCTGAAATTTTCAGAGTTTGACATGATTTTAGATGGTGGTGCACCACCATTTATTCATCACATCAAATTCAGTTAAGGTTATATGGGACCTTATCGACAAGTCTGCACATTTAGACACTGTAGAATTTAACTCAGCAAAAGAGTACATATTTTCCGAAAGAAGACATTCTACAAAACTCGATTTTTGACTTTATACCAACCTGCCACTAATTAGGTAATGTGACATTCCTTTTTTAGAAAACTGTAACGAAAAAGAAAGGTATATTCATAGCAAAACAGCAGGATCAATAACACGACCAAATTTAGCATGATCTAAATGTTCAAGATAAAATATCAAAAACGATCGTTTCGTTTTCGTTTGATGATTTTGTCATAAAAATCATATAAGTCCTATTTTTGATAGCTTCTCATGCAAAAGTGGAACATTTTATGACTAATTCCTAAAACAGTACTGGAGAACAGTATAAAGCATGCGCGTACCCAGCCAACAATATAGGGGGGCTCGAATTTCTCGATATGGGAACCTTTTACTGAAGAAAATCAACAAGGACTAAAAAAAAAACGGGGCCACTAGGTTCAGGCCTACGAATTGTGCATCTGCGCCGATTTCCTATGTTCTCTGTGGACTTTTGTGACGTTTACTCTGATTTTTTTTCACTGAGGCGGACCTTTTTGCCCGATTCGCCAAATTGGGTGCCCCCTGGGTGCGCCCATGTAAAGCATAGCATCTAAAAGTTTCATGTGAATCCGATAAGCCATCTGTATGATACGATGTTCTGAACTTGGCCACAATTTGACATTTTTCTAGGTTCCTACACAACCTTAAGAGTGACATAACGCTAAACCCTCGTGAGAGACCGCCCCGAGTTGGCTGCTGGAGCATCTCGGGGCGGTCTGGGATCAAGCGGAANGATTTCCTATGTTCTCTGTGGACTTTTGTGACGTTTACTCTGATTTTTTTTCACTGAGGCGGACCTTTTTGCCCGATTCGCCAAATTGGGTGCCCCCTGGGTGCGCCCATGTAAAGCATAGCATCTAAAAGTTTCATGTGAATCCGATAAGCCATCTGTATGATACGATGTTCTGAACTTGGCCACAATTTGACATTTTTCTAGGTTCCTACACAACCTTAAGTTTGAAAATATTTGGAGCATTATTTGGACTTGAGTTTCCGCTGAATTATTTTGCGTCAAAGTCCGTTTCATGAAGTTTTGAACTAAGATTATATTTTAAGTGACATTATCGGCGAGACTTTGTGATTTTCTAAAATTAACCCCAGCGCAGGTTCAAATCCAGAATCTTCGCATTTGCAATCAAACATGCTTCTGACGAGAAATAAATCGCACTCAGCCAATGAAATCACAAAAATGACAATGGATTTTATTCTTTTGTAGCTGTTTTATAACGGTAAAAATCAATCCAGTGCAACAATATTCATAATCCCAAAAATAAAATGCACTTTCGGTGGTAAAAAATCGTTCTCGTTCGATACAAAGTTCGTCCACTTCCGTGTGACATTATCGTGTACATTACTACATAACTTAATATATCTACATTATAACGTCGCATGGAAAATAAACAATCGAATGTCCCTTTAAAATGAACAATCGTGCTACACTGAACACCGAATGAAAATCGCAAAAACCCAAAAATGACCACGCCCCAAAACTGAGCTTCCTCGATCCCTAGCGTGCCTAGCCAACACCCTTGCTGACTACTGGCCACCTAGCGGCACGTAGGGAACCAACGAGGCTCGAACATCTGAGCTACCACAACAAACCATTTGTAAATTAATCGGTACGCTAATGATCTGTTCATTATGCCAGGAGAAAAATGGTTTTGACTTGCCAGAAACCATCAAAACGAACTAAAAGTGATAACGCTTTCACAACAAACGCGGATAGTCAAATAACAGACAAGTCCGTAGCCAAGGAAAGATTCAGTTCTTTAGTGAGCGAGGGTCCAAACTGTTTGAGTGGTGAAGTTCACATTTCTCGTAGCCGACGAGAAAGACGTAATTATGTAAATGTTCCTACCCACGGAGGGGCAGTTGAGACCACCGCTTTAGCTAGGGTCCTTCTCTTTGTTATTTATTTTTGCATTTAGAATCTCAACATTTATTCACCTATACAGTAAAACAAATCTCCGTAACTGAGGCCCATGAATTTTCCATCTACGAACCAATCTTAGTTCCTAGACCGCATGGACTGAATCGAAAGTTTGTTTTATGTACAAACAAAGTCGACCAGGCCGCAGGTCCACGCCCAACAGCCAAGACACCGCTTTCTCAGCTAATGAGGCTGCTGACAACAGGGTAAATTTCAGTGACGCTAGGACCTGTCCTCGCTAAAAAGCAAGACTTTGCGAGATTGCGTGAGATATTGTCGTGCATGTCAAAAAAGAACATATGATTTTGGCTATACATTTTAGCGAGGTCCTAGTGTAGATCTTAGCTTAGGCCCTAGCGTTACTGAACTTTACCCAGGCGTCGCCTATCGACAAGCCATGGCGGAAAAATAACGTAGCAACGGCATGGAATGTTGGAATATGAAATAACAAATCTAAAAAATATCAAATATATGCGAGGTGCCATGAACCACACAAAACAACATGTTAATACCGATGCCTTACTTCAACAGATGCGGTTGATCCGAGACAATGCTTGTTTTTATAACAAAATTTTCTAATAAGTCGAACCCAGGAACCAATATGACACACTGCATGGTACCACCGCCTAATGTTCTTCATAGCTGCCTTCTTTGCAAATATACCGAAACGTAGACTTTGCTTCCGGAAGGAAGACATTACACCAAATTATAACCCGCTGCTGAGTTTTAGCTTGTTGGTTTACTGAGAAGTAGAACAACAATACTGTCAAGTTCAAGGACCATGTCTGGCACACCCAAGAGGGGTGGGGGGTGCGACCCAGCCCCTACCGCAGGCCGGATTTTGGGTCCGCCTTAGCTAGCCGACTAGAATTAAAAAGGATACCAAACCCGGTTTTGGCCTATCAACAAATATTGAAAACAAGTAATGACGTTCCCATGCAGTTCTCTGAAACAAAATAGTACCCTGTAACTCTCGACAATCCTCAAATGTTTCGAGTAAAATTTGAACATTCCATACAGTCTGCTACACGCACGGCCAAGCCAGCGTGACCTACCTAAGCTTCAGGCGAATTACACGACAGCTGTAGGGAAAGGCCAACCACCAGGAACCTAAGTATCCTATCCGTGACAGAGAGTGTGAATCTACAGTTAAATTCAGTTTCTATCATTCAAGTGGGACGCTAATGATGCATTAGGATGTGAAAGAACGAGGATTGGTTGAAATCATCAAAACAGGGTTTAGTATTCTTTTAAGTCATTACGTACCTACTTGTAGTGTGCTTTTTTAATTAGCTCCGTAATAATCCTATATTCAAGATGCTTTTCGCTGAAAATGAAAGAGAATGACAGCAGTCATTAAAGTACTAGAGAATTCAAAGGTTGTCATCTAACAACAAACCGGGCTCATCTATGATTTTAATACAGCCGGCAGCTTTGTGGTTAGCTCAACTTACCAAGGCGGGTCTCATTTCTGTGAGCAGACCGTTAAACAGCAGGTAGCTATAAATCGGTCGTCTTGAACGTTGATAACGTGTGGAAAACAAAAGAACAGCAAATATATAAACTCATCGATTAGTGTTTAAGATGGCAAAAGCTGAGTCCCAAAATGTTGAGACTGTTTGAATCAGTTTTGAGCATACATGTATTACTCCTAATCAACCAGCAGTTCCTCAAAACCATACTTGCATTTGGTGATTTAGGCGGGCCACAAAATTGACGAGTGTTACAACAAAAGTGAAATCGCTTAGTGATGAAAACCGCTGCCTGATGACAACTTTGTGATTGGCAGTAGTTTCAGGGCTAGGTGTAATCGATCTTTTCAGCGAGATGGTGTTCTAGCTTTTGAAAACCACGGCAACTTTACCAGTTACAAATTGTGTTTTTGAGCGAAGCGCGAGTTCGTTGCAGAGACTTCGTAACTACATGCGAGCGACTTTGAATTAGAGTCTGTTGTTCACGCTGGCACTAGCACGTTAAAGGTTACGTCAAACCTTATCGACCTGTCTGTATATTTATCCGAATACCTACAAAACTATAAAATTTAACTTCATGAAAGTACATATTTTCTATAAGCAGACAATTTGTAGAATTTAATTTCAGACTTGATATCAGTCTGCCGTTAATTGAAGCGCGTGATCCTGATCTTTTAGTAAAATTTAGGAAAAACAAAGGTATGTTCACAGCTACACAAAGATATCAATACAATGACCATTTTTTCAGTTTAAAAAGTTCAAGATAAAGTCTCAAAAATCCTGTTGTATGCATTTTTAACTGGGCAAGTCTGAAGAAAATTAGCTAGCTGCTTCATTATAGACACATAGTTTGACATCATTTTATTTCAGTTTCCTTAGCTTTTGTCAAGGGGTAACTCAGAAACGGCGAATTCAGTAAACTAAGTTTTCGGTTCTGTGTTACCTGACTATCAATTTCGTCAGCATAAATTTCACACTTCCCAGTTAAAACAAGAGCCTAAACCCAACGCAACTACCTTGAATGCTGCCACTATCCATATTCCACAGAAGAATTGGAGATTTCTTACTTTTTTGTTCATAGATCCTAACGTCGCGTGAAGTATGGGTATTTTTCACGTGACGAGGGCAATAGTTTAAATCGACGAATGTGTCAGCTTCTGCAATCGGGGTTTGGTCCCCTCCGTCACCTTCGCATCTGCCTCAGACACAGGTGGGTACGGGCATGCCTTTCATATAGGTTTCTTGAGGACATCGAATTCTGTGTCTGCTTACTTTTATAAGCAAAGGTAACAAATTTCACAGAAGCTCTCAACTTCGTATTAACTGCAATGGTGATCAGGTCATTTTTTTATGTTATTTAAAAATAACGTATAACTTTTGTTAACAACGATAAAATTTCGCGAACATCCTTTTAAATATTTATTGTAAAACTTGAATATATACACACGCGCGCGCACACACGCACATTTCCCGGATCGAGATCTTCGTAACTAGTTCCTTGACATTTTCGCATTATACTTGCAACATATCTGTTTGTTTAACCTTTCAGCTACCAGTGAGTTTCTTGAGGGCATTTTTGACGACTTTTGGCTTAAAAATGTGCCTGTCAATAATGTGGACTTTCAACATATGTAAGGACTATTGACGTCTCTCTGCTCACGTAAATGTATGTCTCCCATGCGCGCACCCAGCGGGGGGGGAGGGGCTCGGGGAGCTCGAACGTATATTTTTTCCAAGTTTCATTTATTTTTTACCATTTTGAATAGTTATGGCGACCTTCTCTGTCTCCTACTATTGGCAGCACTCCAAATTCCCGATTGACATCATCTGTCGCCGTTGGTTCTAACTCAGCCTTTCAATAAATATGATTTCTGGGCATATTGATTACAATAATCATTAAAAAATACCAATGACATCTTGTTTCTTTATTTGCGGATATACTGAAACGCGCGCACATCAAATGAATTCCAGAAAAAGTCGTTTTACCAGGAAATTTCCACGGTGGGGAGTTCGCTACTAAACCCTAAGGATAACTTCAAGTTCAAGTTACGTTTTGTCATATTTTGACGAGTAGCCCTAGAATTTAGAACCAGTAGCGGATTTAGAGGGGGCCAATGCCCCTCCTAAAATTCTTCCAGATTCCATTTTGCAGTTCGGGGGTGCAAATGTCTGACGAGCAAAATCATGGCTAACACTCTACCCTGCCCCCCCCAACTCAAAATCCTGGATCGGCCCCTGAGAACATGACGTTTTCGCATTACGGTGGTTTTGTATTCCAGAATTAAACACCGATTAGAATGTGCCGAGAACTTGACAATATCTTGTCAACAACTTATGTGTCACGGTGACAGAGCGAGTTGTCGTTTGTGGGACATGCATAGTTTCCAATGAGAAGTTTGCGTGGCCCGGCCCTGGCATATTTCTTGCTCGGTTCAAGCCAGCTGTTTGTTTAAAATCAAGTTTTAACCAGTAAATCTATTGCCAGTGAGTTAAAATCTTGAGTAATCTGTCGGAGTGAGATGACTCGTCTCTCAGCCTGGCGGGCTCAACCCAAAGGGTTGAGTCGTCTGAAATTGTCCTAGTTGTGCAGCTGTGGTACGGCCTTGAACGCTGGACAAGCTCACTTAATTGGTGGGGGTCCTTTTTGGCCACCGTTGGCTCTTTTCTAGACTGTACCGTTTTTGTCATGCATTCACTGCTCAGCCCGCCGAGCTACGTGTCTGATGGCCGGCGGCGTTTGATAACTTAATCTTGCGCCCGCCGTACGTACCTTGACCTCAATGTACATTTCGCGGTATATGATCGGTGCCTATCTCCAGCCGTCTGGGCAACCCGGTGAGTTGGGTGAACTAGTTTCAGGCGGTGACTTTCAAGCTTGCTACTGGACTCCGCAGTTCATGGGTTCGTAACAGAACTTCTATTCAGAAATGATCAGGTAGGCTTATACCCGCGCGGTCGTGGTTTCAATGATGTGTCTATTTCACTAAAAACCGGCTCTGGATCAATTTTCGACCACAGAAATTAGCTGAAGTCACTTATTTCTAAAAACTGAAACAAGTGTTCAGTGGCGGATTTAGAGGGGGGGGCAAGGGGGCCCATGACCCCCGGCCCTCCGAGCCCAGATTTAGGCAGTTCGGGGTTGCGAATGTCTGACGGGCAAAATCCTGGCTAATACGCTGCCCTCCCCCTAACTCAAAATCTGGATCCGCCCGTGGTGTTGTATTTTTGATTCTGAGCTGGTGTCACCGTACGCCCGCGGCGCCTCCCGGGCCCGCGGGGGCATAGGGGTCCGTGCAGTCGCGTCACTCGCGGATGATCCGACTTAAACGGTCTATTCCATCTATGAATCGATACTGGTTCCTAGACCAAATGGGTTGAACCGAAAGATTGCTTTTGTTAGAACAAAAGGCGACCGGGAAGTTCAATGATTTTCCACGTCGTACGGTCAATGAGACTTTCGCTTTCGCTACTGACACTAGAGGTCACTCATCGACAAGTAAAATGGCGGAAAATTTACGAACGGGGTCGTGAATGTAAGTTATCGACAGTAGATAAGAACTAGTAATTGATAACAGTGTTATCTCATTATTTTCAGTGTAGCAGACGTAATTTACATTAGAATGACTCCAGTTCTACGTTGGAACTTGATAGATTGGAATCACATTGGGTATGACTGATTTTTTGCCCGAATTGAGTTGTTACTGACGACGACACCGCTTGCATTGCATGCCACGGGTGTCACGTTGGCATTTCTCTTCGTGACGTGCCGGTATCATCCGCTAATAAATCCAGGAACCGTTTTCAACCGCAAATTTGATATTAGATTGAAGTATACTAGGGTAAATCACAATCAAAATCCATATAATTATTTGGTGGCCACTTTTGGTGAAACATGAAGGTTGTCATAATGCTGGGTTAGTTTAAAGTACAATAATAGAATAATATCATACCAGGTTTGTAATCTAAGATATTTTTGCACAAGAACTACCGAATAAAATTTTATGGCCTGATGCATCATAGTTGTATAAAAGGGTACGTATGACCACAACGCCACTTCTATCATATAAAAAAATTCATAAGGTAGCTATTAATTTGTTAGTTTCTTGATTGAATTGAAGAAGTATGATATGCTATAGTAAGAAAAATCATTATCATGCTGGTCAAGTTGTTCTAGATGATGATGCATTACAATCAGTAACACAGTATAATGATAACTTTTTCTTTTGCAATATGATTCTTACAAAAACGATCAGTAACTACTTTTTCAAAAACTATTGGTGCTATTTGCTAAATTTACCAGTTGTTAGAAATAGTTAAAGCAATGCTAGCCTTGTTAGGTCCAGTGTTCAACTTGTAAACAGTAAACAAATGGCACTGGTCAGGAGTAAGTACACTTCATAATTGACCTATTGCCAGGATTTTGAGTGACGGATTAACTAACAAATCAGAACGCAGCATTCGTGACGCACCTTTGTTTCCAAGCCGCCATTTTTCCTGACAAACAACACATTGCCTGATAAAACTTATTGTTTGTTTATCGGCATTGTGCAAGGGGCGGAGCTTGTGATAGGTCAATTCCGTACACTCTATCAACATCAAATTTTTACTGAGTTACAAATGTCTCGGATGGTCTCGAGTTTTGTGCTGCCACCACTTGTTGGTTTGTTGCAAGTTGTCTTGAGAAATGGAGCAGCTACCTTTGTAACATCATTTGTCACATGCCGTGTCTTCTAGGATGTTACTGACTAAGTCTTGTATGGCATTCTATTGCCCACAAATTTAATAATATCCAGATTGTTTTTTGTCAGACTGAATGCATTTGGGATATACCAGTGTTGTTCATGAGAACAGCAGTACTTGTAGGCAGTATTTTATTGCACAGAGGTTTAAGGTACGTACACTACATTCCAATGACATGTCAGTTTTATAACTTAATACCGGTATTTAGAATCTAATGAGGGTTAGTTCATTACCAAATGTATTCAAAGAGAACAAATAAAAAGTACAGCATTCATGTGCATATCTGTCATTCTTTGAAAATAGGCAAATGTTAAATTATAGGGGTACGTACTCTATACAAATGCTAATATTTCACTCAAAACAAAAGTATTTGTAATAAACACCATTTAACCTAACATTTTTAAGGGAAGAAACTCTGTGATCAATGTTGCTCACTTACCAAATAATATTTTAATTTCAATGTATTTGTTAACATCGGGGTACATACATTACAAAAAGGGTAGGTACACATCACTGTTTCTGCACCTCATGGTAACATAATGCTGTATGGCCATTTATTTTTCTTTGATGATAAGCACCATGTTGTTATTTAAAAGGCAATAATTTCATTTGCAATCACCATTTGTGTCACTGACTTTCACTTGGGGGCACATACACTACATTTTGTTAGCCTTTTTGGCCCTTTTTCATCATAGCGGAACCCTGTTAATATCCAAACTTTTGGTTTGTTTAGGTATTGAATAATTTCCTGTGTCACCTAGGCTAACATATTCTGCAGTTCTTTTTAGTATAGAGTGTTAACTTTTCTTTTTAACCTTCTTTTCAGTAGGTGAGGGTTAGAAACACAGAAATTACAAATTTCAAAACAAGTTCCTGTTTTAGGAAGAATCCTAGCATTTCTCAATGATTAAGAACAACTTCATCTAAGTTATTCTGAAAGTGCCTTTAGTTATTCATAGTCATATCAAAACAATTGCTTACTTAATAAAATACATTTCTTTTCTACTGTTGACATTTTAAAATTGGAATTTTTAAAAGGCTACTCGTTACGCAAAAATTCATGAAATTCAGAGACAAAAATGCATAAATTTCTCAAACACGATCTTATTTCATTAATTCTTTTTTATTTTACGCAACTAAATATCCCTTTGCATATGAGATCCAGTTGGCATTTAGTAAGTGACCAAAAAATTTTATTTTAGCCGGTAACACTGTCAACTCTCGAATATGGACCTTGACTGATTTACCCATCCATATGCCTGTGGACGTCGAGCCTCGAAAGCCCGTCTCAACAGTTCTACAATGCCTCAATTTTGTGGCCAAATATCGGTCCCATTCTCCTGTGAAAAATATTTAAATGTCCCGTAAAATTTTGCCTGTGTCGTCAACCTGCCCCTGCGATTACAAAATTCTACTTTATGTTGGAATCACATTTAACCCACTCAGAAGGTTTTATTCTAGGGAATCTTGAGTATAAGTGAGTGAAATGTTTATTTTTCATCAGTATGGTAAGTACAAAACGAGAAAACATTTGTGTTGTTTATGCTGGTCACAGATATTGTGCTGATGAGTTTTATACAGTGATGTAAACAAAGAGAACCAGTTGTTTAATAATCAAGATGATCGACTGGCGAAATACAACTTTGATGGTGACATTCTTTATGAAATATGCTAATGTACTGCGAAAAGTAGCAATGCCAGTAACATTATCAGTATAACATCTAAGAACTTATGGTAGTTTGTTTGTTCCAAAAGGCAGCCCCTTGCTGTGCAAGTAAGTTTGTTTCACATGTTGCAGTATTTTATTTTGAAACACTGGGTTTGTCCCCTTATATCACAGGCCAGTTTGTAAATGGTAAAATCTTTCAGTGGGCAAGGGCCTGTACCATTAAGGTGTTTGAAAACTTCAACAGCAAGTGATTTCATTGTGAAGTTACATAGTGATACAGAATTTTACCCTTGCATAAGAGGAGTCACTGTCATTGAATACAAAATTCAAAACTCTACACTGAATCCTCTCCATTTTCCTACCTTGACTCCTCAAATCTGACACTGCTGTTTTTGTTCAGGGAGGGTTTCTTGACTTTCACCCACACAGCCTCTCTGACATCTCATTCAAACCAAGAACTCTTTCTGTACTCTCATGTCCACTGAGTGTCGCATCAGTCGAAAAAGTTGTTTTCAGTCTTCAAACACTGTGGTGTTCAAACCAGCACTGGTCACTGGTATTCAGTACCCTCCGTCACTGAGAGCACTGGTCACTGGTATTCAGTACCCTCCGTCACTGAGACAGGCTTTCTAAGCTGCCGTACAGTCTCACCTACGTATTGGTCGGTAACAGTCACTACACGAGTCCTCAAGATCCATTTTTTCCAGGCATCAAACTGGTTTTCAAAATTCGGGACTCCTGTAAGGGAGTATTCTGAAATAGTCTTTGCATTAGTCACCGTCACACAAAGTTTGATTGACCAATTCACTGACATCACCTCAATGCTGAGGTTTGTCTTAGTCTTAGGGTGCACAAATCTTTCTGGGCATCTCCGCTGAAATTTTAATGCAAAATATATTAGAATAGTTCTCAAGCCTGCTATCACTCTCATGTGTGTAATCAATATTCTTTGTTGATTCCTATTCTTATTAATATGTCGGTGAAACCAAATGTTCTGTTACAGTAACTCTTGTCAATTCTCAAAATTTGAAATAACTTTTAGGAATACCCTATAAAAAACTCTGGAAGTTCATTGGATGATTGTTTGAGTAAGTTCTGCAAGTGGTAGTTTATGACTGTCATATAAGTGATTAGTTGGACTTCTATCAAAACTTTTATTGCCGGATAGTGTGCAACTACCAATGTTTGTCTGGAGATAATATTTAATCCCTTTGGTTTTTGTTAGAGTACACAGGGGAATGACTTACGGCACTGAGGAGGATGACCCTTCAGCACCCTCAGAGTTAGACACATTTGATGTCAATAATCAAGAGACTTATTACAACTGGCCTAAGAAGATATTGCCTGCAGAGGAGGAGAAGATGTGTGAAGAAGGTCATAACACGAACTCTGTGCCTGAAAGTGAAGACGATGAGCCATGTGGCTGGGGAGCTGCCAAGCCTCAATGTTGCCAGAGGTTCCGCAGTCCCAAAGTTGTGCTGTTTTGGCTGTGCTGGGCTGGTGCTATCCAGGTAGGACCTAGTTTAGTTAACTTGTTGCTCTGTTCTCCCACGAACATTTGTGTACCAGCCTTAAGAGGATGTACCGGCTCGCTGAATCTTGCATCCTTTTCAATTTCAAAGCGTAAAAATATATAGACAGTTGGACAGAGTGTTAACGCCAACACTGAAATAGGTTTCTTTTCAAGAAATAACACCATTCCAGGTGGATTTTGACCTGTTGTACTCAACCAAGTGTCCATTTTTATTATGCGCCCACATATTTATATGTGGACGCATTATGCCGTCATCTTCGTCCGTACGGGCGGCGTCCGTCCGGCGTCTGGCGTCCGCTGCTTTATCTCCAAAACCCTTTGACATATGTTCATGAAATTTGGCATATATGTTCCATTCATGAATGGGACGGCATGTGCGAACTTTCGGACGGATCCGACTACCGGTGTGCCCCCTAGTGGCAATTTAATTTTTTTACGCTTACCTTTGTATCTTCAAAAGTCCTGAACGGATTTTCATGAAATTTGGTATGTAGGCACCTATTAGTGAGATGACGCTATCCTCCCGTTTTCAGATGGATTTGACATAGTTTGCGCCACCTAGTGGCCATTTTTAGTGTTTTCGAGTCTGTTTTTGTGCGTCCACCCCTCTATCAACCAAACCGCTCAAAGGATGATTGTGAAAATTGGCATGTATATGCTTACTATGTTGAGGACGGTTGACGATGATTTTCCGACGATTTTGACTACTGTGGCGCCTCCTAGTGGCAGTTTTTTTTTTCGCCTATCGCTGTATCTCCTAAACCGTTCGCAGGATCTTTACGAAATTTAATAAGTGTAATTATATGATGTTAGCAACAGATGATGACGACTTTTGGACGGATCCGCCTGCCAGGGTGCCCCCTAGTGGCAATTTTATTTTTTTACGTTTACCTCTGTATCTTCACAAATCCTAAACGGATTTTCATGAAATTTGGTATGTAGGCACCTATTAGTGCGATGACGCTATTCTCCTGTTTTCGGATGGATTCGACCTAGTTTGTGACACCCAGTGGCCATTTTTACTGTTTTTGAGTCTGTTTTTTTGGCGTCCACCCCTCTATCAACCAAACCGCTCTAAGTATGATTGTGAAAATTGGCATGTATGTTCTTACTATGAAGAGGACGGTTGACGCTAAATTTCCCATGACTTTGATTACTGTGGAGCCTCCTAGTGGCAGTTTTTTTTTGCACCCATGGCTGTATCTCCCAAACCGTTTGCAGGATCTTTACTAAATTTAACAAGTATATTTATGTGATGTTGACAACGGATGATGACGACTTTAGGATGATTCTGACTACCAGTATGCCTCTAGTGGCAATTTAAATATTTCACATTGACCTCTGTATTTTCATAGGTCTTCAGGTGTATACTTTGTGTTACTTCGTGACTATGAAGGAAAAGTTCCAAGTAGAAATTTGTTTCTGGCATTCTAATGCTGTGCTAATCTCGTATGTTGGTAAATTTGTTTTTAATTCTATGTTTCTGTGGTGCTTTAAGCAACTGATGCAGAGGATGTGCTTGTATTATGAAGATCACTCACATTTTGAAACCTAGCCTATTGAGGAGACAATGACCATGCCTTTCCATTTTGCAAAGTACAACATACTACATATATGCCCTCTACTGGCCACTTTATGGTACCAATAGACAACCCTAGAAGGATACCGTATACGGTGCAATTGTGGGCGCATTTCAACGCTCTGCATTGCTCTTGTTATAGTTTTTCGAGTCTGGTTTTTGGCGTCCATATCTCTTATCATCCGAACCACTCTAAGGATCATAATAGGACTTGACACAAGCAAGTAAATGCTCCAAAATACCATTGGGAAAAGTAAAATATGAGTACAAAATTAACCTCACTCTTATTTGAACTGGCGCGGGTCGGGCGTTCGGCATTTTTTCTGGTCGTCAATATTTAAGAGCCTAAATCCAGGAATACGAGTGGGAAATAGACTGTCACTTTTATTTTTGACCTGCGTTTTTGTCTGTGTCAGGCGCTAATTATGAAAATTGTCATATGCGTTTCTTCTGGGAAGTTCATAGCTGATGATGATTTTCACACAAGTCTGACTGCTTTGACTCAATATCTTTCAAGTTCCTGGATGGTTCTTCATTTGTTTATGTTTTTTGAGAATACGGTAGAAGTGGAGTTTGGGACAAATCAAACAACTGCTTTGTCCATTTGGGGTAATTTTGTTTTCCTTGCATAGACGTACTTATTTCTGCCAGATTCCGTTATGGAAGTTCACGAAATTTGTCGAGTTAGTTTTTATTACATTGATGGCAGCACTGGCCCAGTTTCAGGCAGATTTGACCTACAGGATTTTCTATTGTTTTTGTGTCTGTTCTTTGTTGTCTTCCTTGCTACTGTATCCTCCAAACTATTTGACTAATGATGAAAGGACTGGCGGATACGTTCGGATTGGGGAGAGCACTGTTGACTTGTTTTCAGTTAATTGGCACTGCTGCTTCTACATATTGTGAACCGTAGCCCGTCTTTTCATTCTGTGACCATGTCAGGGTCGCAACTTCATTTTTCCGGTATGGCAAGATATATCTTCAAGCATTTGAGGTTAAAAAATCCCTGTATTTTATAAGTTGCACATTTTTGTGTTAAAAGCAGATTTTCATATAACTTGTTTAGCAAGATGTGGCACTATATGCTTCCTCTTGAGCCAATCACAAGCTCACAAATGGACAAAGTGCACTACGTCATATTTATGAACATACTGAATGATGGAAAAATTATCCTTGTGCTCAGGGAAATTTTGAGCTTTCCAGTTCTTTTAATATCCAGTGCAAACGTTGCAAGTATCTGTAAATTTTTTTAGTGCTCTGAGTCATGGGCCAACGCTGACGTTAAAGAAATTGTCTGCATTTTGACCTTCATCTGACTCATGCGGATGGGCATGAGATGTCTTCAACATCTCTCGTGGCGCTTTTTATTGCCCATCTTTCCAGAGATTATTATTTTATCTTTATGTTATTTCTACACTCATATTTCTGTACCTTATCAGTCATAATAAATGACCTTATATCGCCTATACACGGTCTCCTTTGTATCTCTTGAAACGGAGCTTGCGACGCACCTATTATTTTCGGGACATATTCCGAGCATAAATGATATTTCACTCGTTAAATATATTTATGCGAGAATATGGACTCGTCCCTCTTATACCCCCATCTTTCGGACTGGTCCAATAATCCCTTGTGTAGATTCGCATGCGGTCCTCCTGCACTCAAGGCACTAGGACATTCCATTTCCAGCCTCACTATTGGTTCGTTTGTATTACTGCCACGAGTTTGGTCAGCTCTTGGCTCCCATAGGCTGATGATTGTCACGTGTCATAGGGCTCCTTTATTCTCAAGAAAGTTATATTTCCTGCCATCTGTACTTCGCTTTGCAGCACTTAGGTTCGAGCTAATCTCTCTTCATTTTTCCCACCCTCTACCACCCTCTACTTTGGGTAGTTCCTCTTACCTGAGTGCTGGCGCTTTTTATTGCCCATCTTTCCAGAGATTATTATTTTATCTTTATGTTATTTCTACACTCATATTTCTGTACCTTATCAGTCATAATAAATGACCTTATATCGCCTATACACGGTCTCCTTTGTATTTCTGGAAACGGAGCTTGCGACGCACCTATTATTTTCGGGACATATTCCGAGCATAAATTACTGTTACACTGTTTTGTCTTACAATGTCCTTGTGTGTATGAGTGTGTGTCAAATAAAACAGCATGCAACATCTGGTTTACCCTTACATATGTCAACTAGAAGACTGTCATCAAAGTTCAACAACTTTTGGTGGTTAATGATCAACAGTTTCCATTCCTCTGACAGAATATATTAAGTGTTCTGCACAAAAACATTGGAAATTGCATTGTGAGCAGGGAGACTTTTGTCTTACTTATTAAAGGTGTTCACTCAAGCAGCAGCTTTGCGGAAAAAATGCGCAATAATTTCATTTCTCAAAAATTTTTGCACTCGGCATAGCATTCATACGACTCTTGTCACATTCCGTAATTTCCGTCTTGCCCTAATAGGGCCGTCCCGGATTACTTGGCATTAGAACTCTCCTTTGTCCTGGAGATAAGAAAGCACATGACCAAGTTTTGGAAATCAGGCATGACTCTCATTGACATCAGGAAGGTGAAGAATTTCAGATCACGCTTCCACGGGTATTTGTCCAGTTTATCAAATCTTTTCATGTCAGAGTTAAAAAGACCATGAAACCTTCTTGTTTTCGGGTGGATTCAACATATTGTGCGATACCTAGTGGCTCTTTTCGTGTGTTTTTCGGCTTTTGCCTTTTTGTCAGCCAAGCCACTTCAAAATTGCTCTTAGTGTTTCTACTGGGGAGAGGACGTCTGACAACGAATTTTGGACAATTTCGATTACTCCAGCTCCTCCTAGTGAGATAAACAACGGGAAGTCTTCGGTAACACACGTATTGTGTGACAAATTGAATTCGAGTGCACCTCTCTTTTTCAGGGAGGGATGTTAACTTCAGAAACTGTTAAATTTGAGAAATGTGTTTCTTTGAACGTGCTCCTTGTTTTGACATATCAGCTGTAAGTCATTGCTTTTAGTTATTGGTTTATAAAATGCAAATTTATTGCATTAACTTTGGGCAGCTTTTATCTTGTTAAAGGTGCCATTTTCCGTTTTGTGTACTCATGAGTTGCCCTTGCAGCCATTTTTGGATTATGAAAATTGTTTTACTGGTTACAACGTGTCTTTGATGAAGTAAACACTGGCACTTTAAATATTTCAAAATTGTGTTGGTATGTGGTATGCACTGTTTAGTATTCTGTTGTAATTTCAAAATATCTGGTCACCATGGCAACAGTATAGATTCAAGCTTAGAAGGAATTCTCTTAAGTTTCTAGGAAGGGTCACTGGTTGCGTATTACCACTAAAGTAACACCCCGAAATTTCAACAAAGGGTAACTCCAATCCCTCTGAGCCTGGTTGCCTGCGTATAAAATGTCTCTCTCCTGAAACCTGAAATAGCTGCTCTTGGCTGGCAAAATACCTGGTTAGTGGTTAACGTGCATATTTCAGTTACCGTGCATATTTCAGTTACCTTAGCTGCCCCCTAAGTTTCAAGGGAGAGTCACTTTAAATCACTTTAAGCATGGTTGTCTGTTTCTAACATGACTTTGACATCAAACCTAAAATTGATGATTTTAACCATCTGACTACATAATATTTTCACAGCAAATACTTTTTATGTAACAGTGTAAAACCTTGTAATGTGTGTTTTATTTGATTTGAATAATGGGAACATATGTATGAGCATGTAGTATTAGTGAGCCATGTTGAACTGAGGTTGTTTTCGGATAGGCTAGCCTCGGTGCAAAGCTTTTTGAGTCATTGTCTTTAAATACAAAATGGTCTTTTCATATGCATCAGTTTCATTCAGTTTTACTCGTTATTCACTTTTGTATTCCTATCATGTGTATGTGCCTGTTATGAATCGTACTTAATGAAACTTTGCACAACTATCAGTGACGCAAGTGGGTAGCTATGTGCACATTACAACATTTTCATTTATTATTTCTGTTTCAATAGAAACACATTTAATTCTGCTACTCATTTATATTTCCTAACAGGGACTTATCGTGAATGGATTTGTGCCCAGTGTTATCAGCTCACTGGAGAAGCGATTCGACATGGCTAGTACAGAGACAGGCATCATTGCCAGTGGTTATGACATTGCCTCGGTGCTTTGTCTCATTCCTGTCAGCTACTTCGGTGGTATTGGACGTAAGCCACGTTGGATTGGTGGTGGCCTGTTTATTATGGGTATTGGAGCCCTGATCTTCAGTCTCCCCCACTTTACCACAGGCTTGTATGTCTTTGAATCGGTGATCCAGAATCGATGCTACAGGAACGTTACCCTAAACTCAACTGTATGTACGTTAGAAAGTTCGCAGTCCAGTTTATCGAACTACAGATATGTGTTCATTCTTGCGCAACTGTTCCATGGGGCTGGGGCAGCACCTCTTTATACTTTGGGAGTGACATTCCTGGATGAAAACTTGAAGCCTAAGATGACATCTTTGTATGTCGGTATGTATTCTCTCACGTTAGTCTAACCCAGGATCAGATTTGTTGAGGCAATGTTTTCTTTTTGAGTTTTTCAAATTTTGCAATTTAGCGTACAGTAAAATTTCACTAATTTCAGCCAATGCAATTTCTGTAATTGCCCTTTTTGTTTGTCAAGTACTTCTAACATTTTTGTGAGTGCCCTTAGTTTAATGAAATATTGTCTAGTGGTATTTGTGGTGCACAGCTTGAACACAGGGAAAACACCAGTTTGGTGCTACTCATCGTCCATGTCAAGAATGTAAAAAATATTACTTGTCTGTTTTGCTGTTTCCTAAATTGAGTCTTTCCCATAACAAGTGACCAGAGGTTGT
Source organism: Phoronis australis (assembly GCA_002633005.1). NCBI lineage: Eukaryota > Metazoa > Phoronida > Phoronidae > Phoronis > Phoronis australis. Next base: position 293,554 of record NMRA01000228.1, on the reverse strand, counting down.
CCGGATCTGGTTATGCAATACAGAGTTCTGCACATGGCAAACAGCCTTATAATTTCATTCTAGGTCTTGGAATTTCTTGTAGTATAACAAGTGCTCTGAAACATGTTGACCAGAGGTTGTCAGTATCTGGTTATGCAATACAAAGTTCTGCACAAACACCCTTAACTTCAGTCTAGGTCTTGGAATTTTTGTAGTGTAACAAGTGCTCTGAAAGGTGGTGTTGACCATAAGTGGCTTGCCATATGTTCTTGCAAATGAATTATGTGTTAACAAGAGCTAGGTCAGTGCTAATGACTGTTTGTCCATTGTCCCTTTGACCTGCTTCAGTTGCCTTTTGTGGAAATGGCTAGTTGTATACCAAATGTTACAACACAAAATAGTTGCCTTTCTATAGGTTAGGACTTTAATGAAACTTGATTCAAAGATTGTTGGCAGGGATGCATGGCTGATAAAGTACAGCGCAAACCGTCCCAATATATCCTTAGAGACCTGACAAATTTGACTGTCATCATAGACTATAGTACATAGAACACCAACTACGTATAATGGACGAAATCTGTGATCTTACGCATAAGCCGTGACGTCACTATTCACTAGTGACACCTGGCAAACATAGCACGTTTTACTTCCAGCAATTATGTCGCCTGCTAATCATGGTTGGCTGTTGTGTGGTCAGGTAGCATTGCCAAAAGTACTCACCATATACCAAGAGTTCTACTACGGTAATCGTTCGGGTTAACGCCCTGGGCGGTTAAATTGGCGAACCCAAAAAATCGGGGGTGGGCGGTTAACCAGACATGGGCGCTTAAACGTGAAATTTCAAGGAAACGGGGGGGGGGCGGTTAACTGAACATGGGCGCTTATTACGACCGGCAACCGCCCTGGGCGGTTAATCTTACCTTATGATCTGAGTCACCACACGTACTAAGCCACATACTGGGATCGCCTAACACTTTGAAAAGAACTTTATCGCCACCAAGTGCGTACTCTGCGCACTCTAATTAACAAATAGTTTCGAAAATGTAGAGTGTGGTCAAACTCCGAACGCTTGCATAGAAAGTTTGCTACATAATATGGCGCCTCAGGTGAGACCGATTATTGCGAATTATGCTCATTATTTCACTATACTTCGCAGACGTTGAACATGTTCACCTGCGTAGCAGACGGTAGCTGTGCTGTCGTTTTAACCCAGTTGTGGTCACGTGCTGACCCATTTTTCCTGTGATCAGTGCACTCCCATAATAAACAACTTAACTGACGGTCACGTAGACAAGGACTACCAGCAGTTCCGAATTTCAGTTCAAAATCATTTCGAGATAACAGAATGTACTCCTGGTCTGAATGGTCAAAAAGCATAAAAATGTATAATCAATCACGAAATCGGGTTCAACTATTCAGCTGCCATGCACTGTCGATTCGCCTGTTTATGTTGCCGGTATGTGGAGTTGACATGTACGGTACTCTGGCCTTTCAATGGCTAAATACAATAACAAACTTTTTGTTAACAAACTCTACATTCAAAAAATTGCCACCAAGTTACATTGCAAAACACAAACACGAGTTTCTGTCTACACTCGCGTTTTTACTGGTCGACTTAGCAAACAAGAAGTCGGCCGATTCCAGTGTCGACCTTGAACAACCGTCGTTGCGGTTTTCGTTTCGACTGCGAGACGCAGCTTTTGTTAGCAAATGAAACCATCTATTCTCGGTAAAAATAATTCTTAGACGAAGCCTTAATTGTTCGGGTAAGTAACCCCGGTTTACTATATGCGACGAAATTACCGTGACGAGAGTACTCGAAAGACGGGGATCTCGATAACCCGGCAATTACACTCACCAAAATATAAAGAATTTATCAACTTTTCGCGGTTTATGGGAATTCTTCAAAATCCCGAGAGCTTACAACCTAAAGCGCATTCAGAGGGTTGGCAAAAGCAATGTCACATTTCTCTGACCTGGTTATTTCGAATGCATCTTTTATATAGTGCACTGTAGTCGATAACTCAGTGCGGCAGAGATTGTGGCTGAAAGTGGAGGTGTAGACGCCAGCGCGGTTCCTAAAGTTTGCGAACATGAGAAGAAAAGAAAGTGACAAAGTGTTCAAGTATTACATTTTGAAGTTAATCGATGACCCGTTACAATAATTTGTTACTGGTATCATAATTCACATTGCTAAACCGCGGTCTCTGAGGCCGTCGTTGCACTCAATGTTATCATCGATCTTAATCTAAAAGGTCGGGGATTCGCGTTTCCTATTAGCACAGGGCGGTAATCACCAATCGTCAAAAGTAGGGGATGGGCGGTTAACCGAGCAGTGGGCGGTTAATTGGAAATCTTCAAAAATAGCAGGGGGGCGGTTAACCGAGCAGTGGGCGGTTAAATCGAAATTCACCTAAAGTAGGGGGTGGGCGGTTAACTGAGCATGGGCGTTAACCCGAACGATTACGGTATTAGAAGACTTTGAACTGGGTTTCATATGTTATTTACCTGTATTCATTATATTGTAACTGTACTAGTCATAATAAATGACCTTATATCCGTCTCCTTTTCATCTCTGGTAACGAGCTTGTGACGCGTATCATTTATCTATTATTCGGGACATAAGTCGATCATAAAATTTTTTTTCATTGTACTGGACAATAAAATAGATGCAAGAATTTACAATCACAATACACTAACCGGAAATTGAGTTTGCTATGTTTAGAGGGTGGTGCCTCTAGGATATTACGGAGTTTCGAATCTGTTATCTATAATTTATGCTCCCATAATTCGCCCAACCGCTTTTCTTAGTGACCTCTTCTGGCTCTTTCAGGTATATTCTATGCACTGACTGTTGTGGGCCCAGCTCTTGGTTATCTATTAGGTGGTGTGTTTTTAGATATCTATGTTGATACAGGTGCGGTTGATGTTGAAAGGTAAGTACAGTAGTTGTTTACGTATTTTGCGAGAAAACTATTGTGAAAGTGGTCAACTATTGATTTGCCAAGCACCAATTAGTTTGCTGCAAATAATGGAGATTAATAATGGAGACGTCGCTGCTGCGTGTTGTTTTATGACACCTACACTGTTGTAATTAAGGTTACGATAGACTGAATTTGTTTAATATTTATTTTTACAAAATCAATTTTCACTTCACCACCATATTGTTTGCAGTACACTGCTACCCAGATAGCATGCTGTCGGTGGCCCAACGTCGGTCCGACGACTCACGTTACGTCGGGCCAACGTTGGTGTCTGACGTCGGACCAACGTGATTTTGTCCATCGGATGAACGTTGTAACAACGTCGTAAGAACGTCGCAGTCGGGCCGCCGATGACCCGACGTTGGTCCGACTGCCGACTAATAACCGACGACGGTACGACCTGGGCCCGACGGCGGAAATACGACCCTTTACCGACGTCGCGCCAATTCAATTCCGACCACTTATCAACGTCCCGCCACCCTGCAAGCGATTGTTTACCGACGTCGGACCAACGTAGAGGCGGCTGCTCGCCAACGTTGCACCAACTAAGAGGCAACTGTTTGCCAACGTCGCACCAACTTAGAGGCGACCGTTTGCCAACGTCGCACCAACTTAGAGGCGACCGTTTGCCAACGTCGCACCGACCTTCAACTTTTCGGCCACCTGGTTTTCCCGCTTGCTCCCATAGAGGACATACATGTACTGATTTAACGATTAAATCAGTATGTCATCTATGGGAGCAATCGGAAAACGCACGTGGTTAAAAAGTCGCAAGTAGGTTTCACGTTGGTAAACAGTCGAGAACATGTTAAGAACAGTCAGGGCCACCCAACCAACTGGTGGCGACAACAATGCTCCGATTGTACATCAGGATATGCACAGCATGCAGTATGTCATTAAAGGCATTCCTGTGTTCTTTAAGCATTTTATTAAAGCATATCAATACCAGAAATGATGAATACCAAAAATGGTAAATGATGAAGTAAATCATAAAAATAAACTATTTGCACAGTAGACAACTTTCAAAGATGCAAATATCTCATTTTGACCTTGAATATGTAAATTTGTGGCAAGCCTCGCGTAGTGACTTTCATGAAAACTGTGCTAACATTACAATTACACTGTAGGAGAAACAAACACTTCACCCATAAAGCTTAAGACTTAATAAATACTATGCGCGCACCGGGGGGGGGGGAGCTCGGGGGCTCAAACGAGCCCCCTTCCATTTCATAGGGTGGGCAAAAATGTCAGCCATGTAGAAACAACAATATCGAAAAAAGTAGAAAACAAAAGTCCACTAAAAAGGCAGGAATAACCAAAATTCCAAAAATGCAAAATTCATAGCTCTGAACGTACCCCTGAATCAAATTCAAGCCCCCCCATTTTTGGCTGGGTGCGCGCATGAATACTAGACTAAAAAAATAATGCTCATTACAAAGCCTGAGTTTACATATCAAAGAATACTCAAAACTACGTTTGGAACAAAAAAATAAAATTGATCATTGTTCCATTAGCGTAATAGTTGCCAAAGTGAGCTTTCCAGTAATTAAGGTTTCATTGCAGGACATAAAATAGAGAAATACGAGCAAATCAACAAATTTACTGTCATTATGACTACAAGAATTATATGAGTATGCCAAACATTTGGTAAAATACAACACAAACATTTTCAACGATACTTAAACAGGGATCCATGGGGCTCTATGAAAAACACAGGACATGAGAAATAAATCAATAAACTAAGGTATAATTATGTGCCTAAATGAACATCGAACTGGCAAATAATTAATCCTAAACATTTCAGTGAAAAGCTGAATGCTAATCAAGCTATGGAATATAGAGCACTGGAATTTAAAGCAATTTTAGCAACTGTAACAATGCATTTCTTTCAACTGTCTAAGAATTTAGTGTAAGTTGAAGAAGATGTCTCTCAACACAGAGTCTTCATAAGAACTCGGGCCCAAGCAGTATAAACTTTTAAAAAGACTTAACAGAATGTTAAAATTTGACCAGATTGAAACATATCAGTACGAAATTAAGATGCCATCTGCAAGTTAAATAAAATACGAAATATTTTTAATCAGGCATAAAGAAGTACTCCCATTTAAACCTTTATACAAGAAGGCCCAAGTTAATATGCACTGCAGAATCAATCTGTATCTTGATCGTCACTACCAAGTTCTTGGACATAATCTAAAACTTGCACAGCTTTCCCTGCAAATTGCAAAAATACATGAAAGTAAGTTTTAAATTCACTACAAAGCAAATTCATGAAAAACATATGTTTTGGTATTTGGTTTCATATTCAGAACGTTTAATTTTAAGTTTAGCTAGTATGAAAAACTAAACTCTATATAAAGGAATATTACTATAAAAGTTGAAAAAATCAGTTTTGTTCAAAATGCTAGAAAGACTAGGTGTTTAAAAGATTTGCCAATTCATCGATTTTGAAAACTATAACATTGTTGTTTACCTGTCTGTTGCCTCCTATCTTCTGTCACCATCTCTGTCGCCAGCATACTTCAGCTCAGCACTTCAGCCATCATTTCAATTGATCTTCAGTTTCTGCCACCTTTAACTTGCACCTTTAAATTTTAAACAAAAATGTCCTATTATATGTAATTACTAAAAAAATGACGTCATTAAAAAGTACAACTGACGAAGCTAAGCATTAGAGAGTTTATTGTTCAACTTTCTCACAGCTAAAATTACAGAGGTTGAAACTTTTTCACATTTTACAACAATGAGGAAACCATTAATGAGCAGGAAATTTACTTACCAGTAGCATATTTAATTTCTGCATTGTTCAAGACCCAGTCCACCTCAGGCTATCTCTTCTGTTCTGCCACCTTTAAAAGTTACTTCGCTTTCCAAGAGTTGAGGGTGGCAGGTTGCAATCATCTCCTTTCGCACAAACCCAACACTTGGGAACTACTTCTACACTGCCCTCATCAGTGAAATACACATCAGCATACATTCTGAAACACAATGCGTACCAATCAATAACATGTTAAAATAGTCATAAGCACATCTTTTCATTGTTCTTCCACGAGCAAGTCGAATTGCTATAGCTCTCCTTGGCCTGGGAATGCAAAATTGATAAATCCTGTATCACCCTCGAAAGCATTACAAGCTTATAAATGTCATCGAAAAAGATAAATAAACTATATATTTGTTTAGGATTGTGGTTTTAATGTGGTATGAAAATCAAATTTGCCTTTAAATTTCATTTTAATAAAGTTGTTTATAAAAACTAGTCTCTAGGATATGTTATGTCCATACGTTGTCTGAATAGAGATGATACGAGAAAAAGTCAGCAACAATAACAGAGACTCCACAAACTGTTTTGACTTGTCACTGCATAGAGTTTAAATTTTGTCATGATGAGTTTGGCTTACTTGCGAAAAGTTTGAAAACCTATGCAATAAGTTTGAAGTGCAGTGTACCGAGAGATTAGTAATTTCTCAACCAAATTACAACATTTTGAATTTTTGGAACCATGTCAATACACATTCCAATGCTTACAATAACTTCCCACAGTATTTACAGGAGCTTTCGAACACATACATGAATTATATAACTCCAGTCGAGTTTCAACTTTCAGCTGTGGAGAACACTGACTGTGAGCTAACAACTTCATTGCAACTTTCTTCTTTTCCGTGTTCGCATGCTTTGAAGTTTAAATTTACTCAATCAAGTAAATTCCACAGAGTTCTATATATTTTTACAACTTCTGTCCTAAAAGACTGACTCGGTTTCTCTGATACCAATCTCACTGTTTTGACCATATTCTGCGTATAGACTGAGCATGTCAGTCAGTAAGATATTTTGCATAGGAGGTTCTCTTCGAATATGTTGTGCAATAACTAATTGCCACAGCATGACAAAAATACAC
>NMRA01000228.1:262468-285964 GCA_002633005.1 Phoronis australis | reverse complement strand
CCGGCAGCGGGCCGCTGGGCTCGATCCGGCTGGAATGAAATGTTTACATATTGCCACGGCAGCATATATTTTTCTGAATCATAGACGGATTTTTAATTTTCCTTTTTCAATTTGACTCTATTAAATGGACCTACACTTTGACAACGCCGACACGACGTTGGACCGACGTCGGACTCAGCACAACCAGTGATAGTCTCACACCCGGCGTCGCACCCGCGTCGGCACAACGTGAAACGTGCCCGACGCTGAGCCAGCGTTGGTTCGACGTCAAGACTGAACAATACTCAAAGAAGGACAAATAGGCTGACTTATGCACGGCAGTAAATATTTTTCTGAATCACAGACGGATTTTCAGTTTTCCTTTTTCAATTTGACTCTATTAAATGGACCTACACTTTGACAACGCTGACACAACGTTGGACCGACGTCGGACTCAGCACCACATATGATTTCTCGCACCGCGTCGCACCCATGTCGGCCCAACGTCAAACGTGCCTTACGCTGAGCCAACGTTGGTCCGACGTCAAGACTGAACAATACTCAAAGTAGGACAAATAGGTTGACTTATACATTGTGACTATAAAAAAATAATATCGCAAGCGTCGAATTAACTTGGAAGTGCAAAACAGGCTTTTAAAAGCAGTATCTCGTAGACCGCCGACCAACGTCGGACCAACGTCAAAAAACCGACCGCGACCAATCGACCTCGAGCCAACGAATGGCGACGTCGGCCCAATGTAGTGATGCTATCTGGGTAAAGTGGCAAGTCCAAGTGCTGTGTTTATTTGATTCATGTCTGAAATGCACCATGAAAAAAGTGGTTGTGACATTCTACTTTCTTTATCTAAATTTGCTGCTGCCAATACAACATCTCGGTGTCATTTTGTTTTTGTTTGCAAACTTTGCCCAACAATATTCATACCAAGAAGGTTATTTATAGTTTCCATTACCACTAATCTTACAATTACTTCAACATCTGTTTATCTGCCTGTCATCAGACAGTTGTCTGGGATTTAGTATACAAAAGGTCTAGCATTTATGGGATTATTGCTAGATTGGTTTATTGCTAGATTGGACGGACCTCTTGAATTTGTTAGCTTTGACGATATCTATAAAACATCGAAATCCCTTATTTTTGTGATTTTAGTACAAATCCCCAATTCTCGCCGTTGTCTGCCACATTCGCTGAAGTCAAAGCTGTTGTCTTTACCATTTATTTACGCTGAAAACGCTCTGCTGGTTAACGCGTGGAGTTTGGCTAAGCAACAGAGCATTCGCTTGCTACTGCTGAACTACTGAGTTCGATTCTGCGTTACTGCAAATTTTTGTAAAATTACCTTTCTCGTCAGGAATGCCCTTCTACGTTGGTACATTACCGTAATAATCACGCCATGCTGTTAATGGTCATGTAATACTGTCGATCTTTAGTCTTGAAAATTGCTTAGTTTCTGCATGCCTTTCTACACTGATTTTCCATTTTCTGCAAATCTAAAACTCATTTCCTTCCTTTTTTAAATTAGCAAATTCTGTTTTTGTGCACTTAAGTCTACATGTGTGTGGGTGCATATTGCTATTATCTTTGAGTATCCAGCCTATGATCCTTATCTCCTTGACCACTTGGAGGATCTTAATGAGATTTTGCTGACTGTGTTCTTATGAAGCTGGCAACAGATGACTACGAGACCGATCTGACTACTGCTGTGCCCTCTAGTTACAACTTTAACGTTTTAAATTTTCCTCTGTATGTTTGGAGTTCCTTGATGTATTTTCCTGAAATTTGGCATGTAGGTTTCTGATAGAGACAACAATGCCTTTTCATTTTCAGATGAATTCGACGTATTCTATGCTTCCTGGTGGCCATTTATTTATTTTTATTTTTAGTCCGTTTTTTATGGGCGTTTCTAACTGCTAAACTGCTCAAAGCATCATTATGAAAATTTGCACATGTGATCTAGCTGAGAAGACTACTGGTAGCATTGATTTTCGGATGAGTTCAAGTGCTGTGGTGCCCCCTAGTGGCTTGAAGCATCTTTTTGAAATTTGTGTGAATGTTACAATGGATGATAAGTTTCAGTTGGATTTGGCTATCTCTGTGCCCCCTTGTGGCAGATCTGAATCCCTTTGCAGATCCTTGATGGCCGATGGGCCATTTATCATGAAATTTGGCAAATATGTTCCCATTAAAGAGATAACAGTGCTTGCCTGTTTCAGACAGATTTGATTTATGCTACATCTCCTTGTGGTCTTCTTATTTTATATATTACATGATGCTAATGGACACGCCTAAGAAGCACACTGTTTGAGGTGTAGTCGTGCTGAGGCACATTTCAACGATTTATGTCACTCTTGTTTCTGTAATTGCAATGTAATTGTAATTAGAATTGTGAGCCTGGCATTTAGTACACACCCAATTTTGCTTTGTAGTTGCACTGGCAAATTTAGGATGTTTCAAGGCATGTCGGCTTTTTCTTACTTTGGTCTTGTCCGAGGCTATCTTGTAGAAATAAACTGATATGTGGAGGTGTTTAATTCATCTCAACTAAAGTTAGAATTTTTAAGAGTCTGACAGAAGTTTTATTTAAATTCAAACGGTCCAGATTTTGAAAAAGTTGAAAATCAGCTGCATGGTCTGACTTAATTGAAAACACTAAATACTCATTCTCATACAATGTTTGCTTTGCTGCAATATTATAGAGGTTTGCAGTTGGGAATGACCCGTTTGCTAAGTTGTGAAATATCAGTCTACAGTTATGTTACGGTTTACCACAATGGTATATTTGTGCATTGCATGTTACTCTTGTTAGTATAATTGATTGATAAATATACATGTAAATCTTAAACCTGCGTAGAAATATAGATCGTAAACATTTTTATGCGCCCACATATTTATATGTGGACGCATTATGCTGTCATCTCTGTCCGGGCAGCGTCTGTCCGGCATCCGTCTGGCGTCCGCTGCTCTAACTCCAAAACTGTTTGACGCATGTTCATGAAATTTTACACATGTGTTCCTTTTATGGATGGGACGGCATGAGCGAACTTTCGGACGGATTCGACTACCGGTCTGCTCCCTAATGGCAATTTTAGGTTTTTACGCTTACCTCTATATCTTCAAAGTCTTCCGCGTATTTACATAAAATTTAGCATTTAGGTATCTATTAGACAGATGACACTATCCACCTGTTTTCGGATAGATTCGATGTAATTTGCGCCACCTAGTGGCCATTTTTTACTGTTTTCGAGTATGTTTTTAGTCATCCACCCCTCCATCAAGCAATACGCTTTAAGGATGATTGTGGAAATTGGCATGTATGTTCTTTCTATGAAAAGGACGGCTGATGATGATTTCCGACGATTTCAACGACTGTGGCACCTCCTAGTGGCAGTTTTTTTTGCGCCTATGGCTGTATCTCCTAAACCGTCTGCAGGATCTTTACTAAATTAAGTAAATGCATTGATATGATGTTGACAATGGACTACGACGACTTTCCGACGGATTTGATTACTGGTGCACACCCTGTTGGCAATTTTATTTTTTTTACGTTATATATATCTTAAAAGGTCCTCAATGTTTTTTCAAAAAAATTGGCGTACCGGCTTTTGTTAGTGGGGTGACGCTATCTTTACGTTTTCAGATGGATTCGACTTAGTTTGCGCCACCTAGTGGCCCTTTTTACTGTTTTTTGGCATCTACTCCACTATCAACCAAATCGCTTTCAGGATAATTGTGAAAATTGGCATGTATGTTTTTACTATGAAGTGGACGGCTGATGTTGATTTTCCGATGACTTCAACTACTGTGGTGCCTCCTAGTAGCAGTTTCGTTTTTTTGCGCCCAAGGCTGTATCTCTTAAACCGTTTGCAGGATCTTTACTAAATTTAATAACTGTATTTATATGATGTTAACAAAGAACAACAACGACATTCAGACAGATCTGACTACTGGTGTGCCCCCTGGTGGCAATTTTAGATTTTACGTTTACCTCTGTATCTTCAAGGGTCTTCAACAGATATTCATAAATTTTGAATACAGGCATATGTTGGCGAGATGATGCTATCCTCCTGTTTTGGGATGGAATCAAGGTGTTTTGCGCCACCTAGTGGCCATTTTTGCTGTTTTCGAGTCTGTTTTTGGTGTCCACCCCTTTATCAACCAAATCATTCTAAGGATGTTTTTGAAAATTGGCGTTTATGTTCTCTGTGTGAAGAGGATGGTTGACGATGACGACTTTGACTACTGTGGTGCCTCCAATGGTAGTTTTGATTTGTTTTGCGCCCATAGCTGTATCTCCTAAACCCACTGCTGCGTCTTTATTAAATTTAGTAAGTGTATGTTTATGACGCTAACAACAGACAGACAATGACGACTTTCAGGTGGATCCAATGAACACTGTCCCCCCTAGTGGCAGTTTTCATTTTATTCTGTTTTCCTTTGTTTCTCTGAAGTTCCGTGACAGATTTCTACAAAATTTGGTGAATAGCTTTCACTATGACATGTTTCCATTTTCGGATGGATTGTACATTTTTGTGCCATCCAGTGGCCATTTTTATGACCAATAAACAACCCTTAAAGCACACCGTTTGCGATGCATTCGTGGGCGCATTTCAACACTCCGCATTGCTCTTGTAAGTCTGGTTTGCATGCCACCTGTTGGCCTCATCACATGACCTTATGAATATAAGTCCAAAATGATTTCTGCCTTGACTGGGACTCGAACCCAGCACCTTCTGCAATCCATGCAGATGTACTAGCCACTGAGCCTAGGGGACCTCAGGTCAAACACAGAAATCCAATCACGCTTAGCAGTAGGCATCTCGCCCATAAAATCGTGAGCATAAATATATATGTATGTAAATCTTAAACCAGCATGGAAATATAGATCACAAAGGTCCTGGGTTCGAGTTCTGCTTAGGGGCAGAAACCTTTTTGGACTTACAGTATTCGCCCTAATAAGCGCCCACCCCATGAACGTGTATACGTGCGAAAAATGCCTTACCTACAGTTCTGAAATTCTACAGTAACGTCTTCAATTTATCAATAATATCCGACAGTCCTGAAAAAAGCATAGTCTGCAGAATTTTTAGACCACGAGCTTCGCCGTTATGTCAGTATTCAACTGTGACTATACACTTCAAACTTTTGCAGTGCTTCAAAAACAACGCAAAAGTTTTGCTGATCTTACGAGGAACATGTCCCACTATGGTTAGGCCTTTCAGAACAGAAGCAGCGTACTTGTCAACGGGATTATGTTGTATCTTTCCCGTGCAGATCTCCGTCAACAACAATCCAGATTTCTTTGTACACGTGAAAACTGCGAATCGAAGACTAATAAAAAAAACTTGACCAGTGTTAAAAGCACTTGGCCAGGAAGCACGCGCTACATACATGTAGGCCTGCTACTCTGGCAAATGAAATCTGATGTCATGCTCGAGCTCGCTTACTTGGCAAACACACACACACACACACACACACAAACACGCAGACAAACTTCAAACAAAACAAACATCATGTGACAACATGTGTGTTCATCCAGATTTTTCTCGTGTCGCGGGATGCGATCTAAGGCAGATTTGGACTTAATCTTTGGTTAATCCCGAATCCACAGGAATTTAAAAATTTTAGGGACACTATTTGGAAAACTTATGGAGGATTTCAGGTAATTTGTTGAGTCAAAACAGTATTTTTATTCAAGAATTCAAGTTGCGCTATCGACGTTCGCTAGCCAGCGACGCATCAGTCGGTGAGTTTCCGCCCTTGGATTTCCACACAATTTTCTGAAAAATGATCGTAATTTAACAACGAAGTTTGATAGCAATGCCCCACAATTTTGTGGAATGTCTGTCATAAGTTACAGACACGTTGCAGTGCACAAATTTGATGAATCCTAGCTTCCGATTTCACCTGTTTCGGAGACCGGGTTTCAACCGCCTTAGGGTACAATAAGCGCCCTCCCTCCCGAAACGAAATTGTCTAAGCGCCGTGGGCGCTTAGACAATTAGGGCGAATATGGTATGTTCATTAGGTCACGTGATGTGGCCAATAGGTGGCGTGCGTACAGATTTAAAATCTTTATTAATTAATTGCCTGATAACTTTCTCAATACTTCTCCAATCTACTGTTAGTGCCTCGTGGACATTGTGATTTTTGTAAGACTTGAACTTAACCCATTTCCTTGTTCTCTTCAGCATTGCCATCCAGCCAGGCCACCCCCTGTGGGTAGGAGCCTGGTGGCTGGGCTTTCTATTCAGTGGCTTTCTATCCATGATTGTGGGATTCATCTTCATTGGATTTCCCAGGGTTCTTCCTGGTAAGTGTCATCTGGTGCTGAGTGTATTGTAGTTGAAGTGTTCACAAGACACTTTAACAATAATGCAGATCTGTATGGATATTGTGTAGTAGTCACGCCTTTCATTTCGTGTGCTAATAATGTTGTAAGGTATATCCATTGGTTAATGTACCAGAACTGATTACTTAAGTACCAAAACTGTTTCCACTAATAGTTAAGTACCTTACACAACATAGATATGTTTACTTTGCTTGGAATTAAGGGCAAATTTGTTGCTACTGAATGTCTAATCAGTTGGAACTCCCTGGCCGTGGACCATGTGCTGAAAGTAATGTGTCATTCAATAAATTGGGATTAGACAAGTTATGTGTTTGAATACTAGATGGAGCTTTTAGTAGTGATTTTCTGTATGGTTTAGATTAATTCAGGCTCTGAAATGTCCAAAATCAAATCACTAACATGTTTGATTTTGGACAACAAGTCAGTCTCCCAAAATTATGCAATTGGTTTCACAAGAAATTTTTCTATAAAAAATATTTTTTAATGTATCAGTTTCCTAAGATGAAAGAATGTGGGAAATTGATGTTCAACAAAATTTTATTGATACGCTAGCTGTGGAATAGAAACTTTTTGAAATGTTTTGCTTGTTGATAAAATTACCTTTATCAGTCTGTGTTTGCTTGTCTTGAACAGTTGCAGTTTCTTGGGACACTATACTTGAAGTAATGCTTCCAAACTGATACGGTCGGTCGTATTCTCAAACCTTCAGAGCTTTTTCAAACAAAAAATTCATTATTTTGTTGAATAGACTTGCCCTTTGAGTGTCAACTCTCATTATCACGATAACATTCAGACTTATCTCAGTGACATTTTGTATGGAATTGCTTTATTTAATTCAGGTTCAAAGCAAATGTTGACCTTGTGACACTGAAAATTGCACACTGCTAGAGTAAAAATTATCTTCACAGTCAGTATTTCATTTTTGGTGATTACGGTTCTGCCAAAAATTTCTTAGTTTAAGTGTTATTGTGGACAAGTAATATTTAACTTTCTTTGTCAAGAGAAGTGTTTTCTAGGCTTGAAACTAGCTCTTTCTGGGGACCCTGCTCGGTGCAGAAAATGGCAGCCTGGACAGGCCAACGTATAAAGCATGGACTCAAGCAATAACGGACATTTAGTTCTTTCTAATTCAGGAAATCACTTCTAATTTTACTAAGGAACAATTTGATGCCAATTTCATAATGGTCCCTGACGTGGTCTAAATTAGAAAACAATTTTTGCAACAGAAGGAGTTTACAGCATCATTTTTTCTAAAATTGTGTTCAAAACAAAAGAAAAAATGTCAATACAAAAATGGGTTAACATAATTCAGATTTTTCACTCATCTAGAATTCAAAAATACTTTTATTCTTTGACTTTGGACTTTAAAAAATATCTTTGCTGTTAACTAACATGCACTTATTGTTTGTAGAAACTGTTGACTACGCTAACACTGTTGTGTTTGTTCAACACAGGTTACATTAAACTCCAGAAGGAGCGTGTGTCGGAAGCGTACAAGGGTGGTGATGATGCCATGGCAACCATGGGTTTTGGGAAACTCAAAGATATTCCAGGTTCATTAAAACTTCTTCTGACCAATCCAGCCTTTATTTTTCTCAACCTGGCAGGAGCCACAGAAGGTTGGTGTTATAGTAGTACAATCATGGTGTAACTGGCAGATCTTGACCGCCACACTCAGTGTTTCTTGGTTCCTAGTTTGGGTGTTGATGTCAGAAGCATATATTTGGCTGATGGCATTGTCTGGGCTATATGTCGGAGTCAAATATACGCTCAAGGCGGTAAACTGATAAATGTTATATACAGTAAGATTTTACTCAGAGCCAATTTTAAGCAGACAATGCATCACCATGAATAGTCAGATAACACACGCGCACACACACACACACACACACACACACACACAGAGTAAATTGTTCAGATTTAGTGTTTACATGGCAGTTTGTATTTCAAAGTTTTCATTCAAGAGTAATTTAATATAAATTCTTTTATTTCCTAAATGCAAGAAAATTGCTAAAAAATGACACTTGAAGTCATTAAAATGACAACCGGAAGGCAGTGAATTAACCAAGCCATTATGGGCAACACAGGGCCAGCGTAGGGTACTATTGCGAAGATGTACTATGAGGTACTAATTCTGCAGTCCAGTCAGCGTAAGCTGGATTTGCTCTCAAAAGTCACAAAGCAATTGTTATAATTGAACACCAATTTACTTATATCACAGCATAAGAACCCTGTTATGAAATGTTTACATGATTTTGTTGAAAACTTGCGCGCTAGGATGGGAACTTCACTTGGTCAACATTAAGTCATTTTGTAGCTGTGATGAACGAGTTGATTTTATTAAAAATAGCATACAGAATTAGTAATTAAACATTATTTTTGATTGGTTGTTGTTAATATTCCCCAATTTAGTCGCCATTGCTTTTCACAAAATCCTTTAAGTTCTCAAGATCATGTTTTCTTGTGAACCTAACTTGTTGGAATGGTCAGAAATATATAGAAGGCTTCATACGGAAAACTCTGAAAGTTCTCTTTGAGAACTTACTTAAAGATGTATTTGCATGCTCCTAACTAGGCCATTTATAGCAGGAACTAAATGACCAAACTATTTTAATATAATCTACGCTTACAAAATGAAGTTGTTTTAACGGACAAGGTGTAAATGTGAAAACAAAAAATTCTACAAATAAGTGACCTTTGTACTAATGATGTACCTTGGGGGTTCACATAGCCTGTATCATGCAGTGTTAGTCCCCAGCACCACGTCATAATACTTAATGAACACGGTTCAGCGATTTGCGGTGAATCATTTTTGCCACAAAACTCGTTCTTAAAAACACTCTGCAATTTTCAACCTACTTCATATTCACACTGTCGCTATATGTTGTTTCTAATTAATTTGGCCGAGCAATCAGAGGTAAAGAATTAGCCTCCAAGTTCCACTTTAAGCTGAACCATTTGTTCAATAGCAGATGTAACATTTAGTTTAAGACTTGATGTCCATTTTCTGTGAAAGTGTTGTATGTATGACGTTTGTGGTTCAAATATGGACCCTGGGCAAGTTTTCAATTAGTTTTGCTTCATAATGCGTGGTGCATTGACATTTCTAATAAATTCTATTTAAAAAACTATGTAGGTCTTCAGTGTGAACAAATGTCAAGATGACTGTTTCCACGGAAAATGTTCGTTCTTGTCCTGGCAGAAGTTACTATAATTTGCCTTTGAATTTTTGAGACTGTTATTTTTGAGTTTTGTTTGAATGTTTAGAAAGAATAGAACCTTAAAATGTGGAACAACTAGTCTCAGAAACTAATAGCATAATTTATTTCTTCTCAACATTTCTAGGACTGCTTCTGAGTGGATTTTCTGCATTTGCACCCAAATTTGTGGAAGCACAGTTTAGTTTGACGTCCAACTGGGCATCTCAGTATGTCGGTGAGTATCAAATGAATCCATTATCTTACATATTCAGTAAGTTGATGAGTATTACGTGAATCCATGCTCGGTATATAAGTATCATGCGAACCCGTTGTTTTACATGCTCAGTGTATTTGTATCACGTGAATCCATTGTCATACATGCTCAGTATAATGGTGAGTATGGTGTGAACCTGTTGTTTTACATGCTCAGTACATTGGTGAGTATCATGTGAATACGTTGTCTTATGTGCTCGTTATGTTGGTGAGGATCACATAAAGCCATTGTCTTATGTGCTTTTCATTTCATTTCTCTGTAACCATGTGCTGTATAGTTGCGTTCCTTCACAAGTCTGATGACATTGAACACGTTCAGTCATTATTCTCTTTTCACTAGGCAAATTAAATCCGATACCTGATTACTGTGGTTTATAAAGGCTGTTGTAAAGAGCCTTCAGTGACTGGTGATGTTTGTTTGTCCAGGTTACGCTGTTATCCCTGCGGGCGGTGGTGGAACGTTTCTGGGAGGATTCATTGTGATGAAAATGAACTTGAAGTGTAGAGGCATCATCCGTCTTTGTCTCATTGTCACTTCTTTGTCACTTGTCACCTGCCTCTGCTTCCTCGTACGATGTCCTAATGTCAAGTTTGCAGGTGTCAATCACAGTTACATGAACACGTGAGTCATTTGTTATGGTTGTTGTTGAACAAGTTTCACCTTTATCATACAGTCTCTAATTTGGAAGTCTAGTTGAAGATTGGCCATACTTAATATAATTGCAGGATTCCCCGATTATCGTTGAGCATGTTAGAATGACGACTACAGCAATAATTAAGACAAAGTTTGTGGGCTGTACTTTCCTTAATGAATTATTTCTAGTTGTAGTTGCATAAAAGTAACTGACCTCATTCGTTACCAAGGATCAAGGTTGTGAAATACAATTGTAAACCTATACTTATATTACCTCCCCTGGTACTGGAGTTTGGTCATCATGCATGATGGCACGTGTAGAGTTTAGAAAAGGGGATTTGTACGGCTGGTTTGGTCTGTGCTGCTCCAGGACAGGATTGTGGATGAAATTTATAGTCACGGTCATGGAATCATTTCCATGCGCCTAAATGGGGATGCCTTGGAAAAGGTTTAGAACTGTGACAAATTTTGTTATAAATTGCAAAAATGACAGAAAGTCTTGAAACTTGAAATCCTGTTTGGCAAATTGTACAACAGATGTTTGAAGCCGCTGGTGATTTCTGAATGATGTCATTGCCAATCTGAGGATGTGTTTTTGACCTTGTATTCACCTAGTTATATCCTCTGTTGTGTTCACTACGTTTATGAAAGGATTTAGACCTGCACACTTGTTGTTTCAGCAATTGTGTTACAAATTTGACAACCAGTACAGCTACCGAAAACTTCATATTTCACGTTATTTCTTATCTAGCTCTTCAAACCCAGCCCACACCTTGGCTCACTCGTGTAACCTGGATTGTGCTTGCTCACGTGAGGACTACGCACCAGTCTGTGGTAGGAACGGTATCATGTACTTCTCACCTTGCTATGCTGGCTGTGATGTCATCGTGTCTAGTGACACTATTAAGGGACCAAAGGTAAATATCTGTAATTTACACTACAGTGCACATTTACTTGATGGTGGTTATTTGTCGTGCATTAAACTTGTGGGTGTGTCATGTAAACAGGGAGTGGCTTGGCCAGAGAATGACAGCCTATCAGCCTATCAATTGAAAGAAAATCATTGATGCTCTGACAAAGTGAAATCTTTAGTAACTCGATTCCGATAAGTATTCAGTTGATTGAAAATAGGTTTTTCATGGTCTCAGTGAAGGTGTGTTTATAAGTAAAATCAACTTAGGGCTGTTCCAGCAAAATCTGTATGGGAGGGGGGGGAAGGCACTTTTATTTCGTACCCACCGCCCATATTTTTCATTTATTTCTCCAACCCATGACCCATAATTTTTTAATTATTTTTAATAGGTTAAAATATAAAATCCAACACTTGCAAACAAATTGCCTCCAGGAGGACCTGTTAAGAACTTAAATGATTGACAGACAAGAACTAGTTGTCTTGTCCAATATTGTCAAAAACTAAAGTAGCCTGTGAGCAATACTTTTGGCAGCCACCAGGTGTCTCTGTTCACCATGTGTCTATAATTTCAATGAACATTTTTTCAATTATAAGGATCTATGAATCTCAAACTGTCTCCACGAACTCTTTTATACGTCTATGTCAAGTGAATATTGGAACTTGTTTATCTTACACCTCATACGTTTTATTTAAAAATCATCAATTTTCTTATATGTGTTAACACCAGTTTAGTGTTGCATAACTTTTCAATTCAATAGGACTGCAGACCAACAGTTGGCTGAAATCAAGTTGCCTATGACTTGATTATTGGCTTAGTGAACATATTGCACTCTGTTCACTGGCAATGTGGGCTTTTTTGTATTGAGATAAGTTAGGAGGTTTGATGGTTGAAGTAACCAAGCTGTCAACATTAACAGGTCAAAAAATACCACCCATTTTAAATGCATCACTTCTAACAGGAACAACCACCTATAATTTGAGTTTTTTTCTGAAGACCACCACCCATGAATTTTTATTTCTACTGCCGTCCCCCCCCCTCCCACACGGATTTTACTGGAACAGCCCTTACTCAGAGACCAGGGATTTAGAAGTTCAAACGTTTCGAACTGTAGTCTACAGTTCTTTGTCAATGAATGTTAGGGGGGCATCCTGGTTTCCGATCCTTCTGTTCTCCTGAAGTAGTATAGCGTCATAGATTGGCAGAAGTTGCAAACCTTGATCACGGTTCATGGTGGGCTTGTTGGTTTTGATGTAAATGGATTCTTTGATCTTTCTAGAAAACCAGTTTTCCTCTTTAGCCAGTATCTTGGCATGTTTGTCACATACAGTATGGCCGGAGATTCGGAGATGTTCTCCCACACCAGTGGGCTTGTCCAGTTTATTGTGTTCTTTGATTCTGGTGCCCAGGGATTGCATAGTCTCGCCGATGTAAGTACAAGACGGGTCTTCGGTGCATCACAGTTGAAATATAACACAACATTGGTGATCAAGTGAGGTGAGATCTTTGGGATGGACTAGCTGGTTTCTCAGGGTGTTGATGGGTTTCATATTAGTGTTGATGTTGTAAGACCTGTATACTCGGCGTAGATGTTCTGAAAGCCCCTTCATGTAAGGAATAGAGACTGGATGTGATCTCCTCTCTTCTTGGTCACCAGGGGGTTCCTCCCTAGGTTGACGTTGGGGGGGGTTTGAGTGCCCACTCCTGGTACTGGTTGGCTTTGAGTGCGGACCAGATGTGTTTAATCTCAGTCTGCCGATCTTCAGGTCCTGTAACATAGTTCGTGGTCCTGTTGAGAAGAGTGCGAACGACTGACTGTTTGTTTTGGATCGGGTGGTTGGAGGCAAAATTTAAATATTGGTCAGTGTGTGTCAGTTTCCGGTATATTGTGATTCTCGTGGAGCCGTCATCGTTGATGTGAACACAAAAGTCCAATAACGGAAGTTTTCCATCTACCTCAGGTTCCACAGTGAACTTGATATTGTTGTCGTTGTCATTAATGTGAGAGGTGTATGAGTCGACGTACTCATGTATCAGGATGAAGGTGGCGTCAACATATTGTAACCATAAGGATGGGGGGTTGGGTGTCGTAGCCAAGGCATGCTCCTCAAAGTCCTTCATAAAAATGTCAGCTACAATAAGAGATATGGGTGAGCCCATGGCAGCACCATGGCACTGTTGGTAGAAATGTCCATTGCACTGGAAGTATGTGGTTGTAAGGTAAAATTCTAACAACTCAGTTATCTGGTCGACTGATAATTCAGTGCATTGGTTGAGTAAACTGTCCTGTTGCAAGTGTGACTCAATGATAGACAGGGCTTTGTCCACAGGAATTCTGGTGAATAGGGCATCGACATCATTAGATACAATTTTGTTCCCTGGGGGAATCTCAATGCCTGTTAACTTGTCAACAAATTCCTGGCTGTTGAGAACACTGTGTTCGGTCTTACCACGGAGAGGTTTCAGTACACTAGCCAGGTATTTGGCAGCTCTGTAAGTGATACTCCCACATGTGGTATTACTTTGCATAATTACTGCAGTTGACATGTGAACATCCTGCTAAGTGTCACAAATGAACACCCTGCTTAAGTGTCAGAACTACTGTTCTTTGTGTATGTGCCTAACTTTGCACAACTTGCCATGTTTTTGTAAACTTAACGCAACTGCATCCAGAGTCTGCTGACGGTGTTCTCATTGCAGCGCTTCAGGAACTGTGAATGTATCCAGCAGTACATGCCTGTTGCTGACAACCAATCACAATTTGATGCTGAGGATGGCAAGTGTGAATCTGACTGTAACCAGCTGTCGCTGTTTCTACCCATCTTTGCTCTTGTCATTCTCTTTACGTTCTTGGCCTCTATGCCTGCTTTGACAGCTACTCTAAGGTAAGATGAGTCCAAGGGCCCGTTCCAGATTTAAGTTTGTTTTTTTACTTAAGTCTAAGATTTGTCTCAGCTTCCAAACTCTGAAACTTACGCATCTGGTAAGTTAGTCAAAATTAAGGCCAAACTTATGACCTGTTTCTTGAAACGGGCTTGAGACAAATTTAAGTTTTATCTTAAAATTGACTAAAATTTAAGACTTGTTTAAGGTAAGTCAGTTTTTTTTTTTGGAACGGGCGCCAGCTGAAGATGTTGACATTTGTCTAACAACCTGAATGCCAATGAAACTATACAAGGCAAACCATTAGTGACACCTAGCCAGCACTTGAGTTTTGCAAAGAAGATATTCAGATTCAAATAAAACCATATTTTTGCATGTTATACATAAAAAAAGAATCATGATCTTTGATGGGAGTTAAAAGAATCTGCAAGACCTCATGTCCTGGCATTTTCTAACAATTCTTGTGGACAAATTTAATCTGACATCTCAGAAAAGTCTGAAGGATTGTCATTCAAATGCCAAGGACTGCAAAATGTTTGTGCAAAAAAAATCAAAACTTAATGAGAACTGGTCTAGTAGTTTAAAATTTTAACAATGTCAATTCGAAACTAATCAAAAATGTTAACAAGGATTTAGCAACTTTTTAAATGTTTGTTATTTCATAATACGTGTATCTCAATTTTGAATGTTGAGTTACGTACTGAATGCATTGCTTCAAGGCAAGTGATCACCTTCCTTACTAAGGATCAAATTTCTTAGATAACATTTTAATACAATTCTTGTGACACAATCAGTAGTCATTAATTAGTTTTGGCACCTCATCTTCAAAAGTGACGCTTGGAAACAACGCCCAGATGTTTGTAATCCCTGTTTTTCACTAAAAAGCATGATTTTTCACGGAGATCACCGTAATTTCCTCAATTTATCTAAACATCATTCAACAAAGAATGGACTTACCGGAGACAGCCCAAGAGTTGTTATCTCTGCGGCGAAGGATGTTAAAGTTGAGTCTCCGATGAGTTGCCAGCAGTCACTGGTACGGTGCGCGGCTTTAGACGCTCTGCGGCTGGGTTAAAGATCTTTTATAGGCCTAACTATCCCCAATTCCCGTACCAGGATGAATTTCAAAAAATAACTTGACTTGGCTGCGTCAGATGTGATATGCGACGTTGATGTTGAAATTGCGCCATATTTTTTATGTTGATTTCCTTTGTTGGTTTATAATTCATATATTGCAATGTAGGCATCCAGGGGAGGCTTGGATGTACTTGTGACTGTAGAGTCGTCAAAATTTATTCTTATTGAAACATACAAGGTAGGCTTCTCAAGTCTGTACAAACTTTGGAAGCGTGTCTAAGATTATAAGACCTTTTTGCTTTGAGCTGGGCTTTCAACAACACCTTTGTTTTTTCAAGGAATATTTGTGTTTTCGTTTATGGCAGAATTCTCAAACTAAAAGGCCTTAAATGAAAATCTTAGATGTGCTTTTGTTGCAAGTTTCGTGTGCAAAATTTTGGGTCTGTAAGTTTCGTCATTTTCCTTGAAAAATATCAATTTGAAAAAATTCATGTGTAGGTATAATTTTTTTTGTACTTACTGTTCTGTGACAGTCAATGATTTTTAAAAAATATAGTTTTGTGGGTGTACATCACTGATACTTTAAGATTTGAGAAAATTGATCTTTGGTAATGAAGGTGGCAAGTTACCTTACTTACACCTCATACTTTTAAGTTTTTAGAATACACACGTGTGTCATATCTTGTACTCATATCCCACAATTCTTTGCTCTAGTTTTGTAATGCTCTCTAAAGGATTACCGACAGATGCAACCTTTGTTTCAGGTGTGTGCCAAGTAAGCAGAAATCCTTTGCACTCGGCATACAATGGATCATGATTCGCTGTCTCGGCACAATCCCAGCGCCACCTCTGTTTGGAAAGCTCCTCGACTTAACATGTATTCTGTGGCAGAAGATGTGCGATGGTAACAACGGATCATGTTATGTGTACAGCAACTCTGAGATGGGCAGGAATATCATGATTCTGGGTCTGTGTGGCAAGGTCTTATCACTATTCTTCTTTCTTCTTGCTTATTTTCTCTACAAACCGCCGCCGAAGCCATCAAGTGAACAAAATGACGGGGGCAACGGCGAGATGATTAAGGAAGCAAACCCTCTAGAAGATGGCTTTGTGAATCAACAGCTAGAAAGCGAAACAACCCAGACACATATGTAGACTAGGTTTGCCGAGCTGTCATTCTGTTAAGGTTGTCATTCGCAATCTAGAACTATGCGTGATATAGAATGCTGTTGTTTTTCAAATGCATTGTGGGATAGTTAGTTGTCAGCTTGGAAGAATCCAGTGGCACCACAGATAACTTGGTGACATGTAAACAATACTCTGTACGTGTGCGCACCCTGAATTAAAACTTGGGTCGACTGCAACATACTTTTGGGTGCAAGTGCAACTAAGCCTATAAAAGATTTAAAGTGACCTTCAAAATGCATCGAATTAATACATAGGTTGGCACACACACTCACATTTAATCTCATCACTTGAAATGCAAATTTCTGAATTATGTTACACATCTCCTATTTACACATCACGTCACTGGATGTTAATTTATTAATTAGCTGATATCTTTAATTTATTAATTAGCTGATATCCTTAATTTATTAATTAGCTGATATCCTTCCTATGTTGCCTTTGAAAATGAAATCAGACTGGTAATTAATGAAGACTTGCAGATGAAGATGAAATCCCTCGAGTTGTTGCAACCCACAGTGGCCAGCTTAAAAATATCAGTGAAGGCCAGTCTTATAAATATCTTTGTTTGCCCTTACCCAACCCTACATTTTACATCTGGGAAGGTAGGTAAGCAAAAATTTTTTGTAACTTCATTTTGCTTACTATTTCTTAACCAATGAGCCATGCCTTTTTCATGAGAGTTGAGAAATTAACAACTCACGTTTGAGACTTTGTTGAAGGATTTTTGCCCATTTTTTGTTACGAAACAACCAAGTTTCTGGTAAAGACTTATTCCTGAGCTGTGTCATCAATCAAGCAAAAGTGCAAAATTAATTACAGCATTTTATGTAGAGTAATAAATAAAAAGTCGGGAATTTTGCCTATAAAATTTTCTGAGTTGGGTTTTTAGTGGGTCGGTTGGGTAAGTGCAAACAAACAAAATTTTTATCTATGCCAAATTGGGTAATAATATATGTTCACTTCCTCTGAAGCATGGACATTACCTCTTCATCTCTAATCTTGGAAAGCAATAATGGCTTAGTTTACAGCAGTCCCATTCAAAAGGTTGTGGTTTCGGTTTGAAAGCTGCTAAATTTTCATATTCCGTACTTCCGCTGTTCTCGGCCGTGAGGTAAGATTATGTTAATTGTACAACGGTGGCGCTGTGCCCTGCGCTGTTGCCCGATGGCCTTCGCAATGTTTTGTACTCCAGAACCATCGAAAAGGGATGAAATTTGACTTCCCTCATCCATGGATATTTATCTGGCTTATTCCTCTTCGTGAATAGGCAGCCCATGGCACATCAGTAATACTCCTGGCATAACTTAGATATGATATAGAGTATTAAGCATTCAGACGACAGATGTTTTCATGTGAATCTATTGGAGCAAATGCGAGGTTGCTGACCTGCCAGCTGTATCTGGAGGTGTGCTGCTATTTCGTACCTCACGGCATGGGAGAGCAATCAGTGCAGAAGGCAAGAATGACAAATGAAACATTGAACTTTATGCTTGAATGTTTTTCATTTTTATGTGAGAATACGGGACATGGTTTTATGGGGTTCATTGTGGTTTAGGTGATATAGTGACTTCACAGATGAATGCAACTTCAGGAATGTTGTCAAATCGAACTC
This sequence comes from Phoronis australis, assembly GCA_002633005.1. Classification (NCBI taxonomy): domain Eukaryota; kingdom Metazoa; phylum Phoronida; family Phoronidae; genus Phoronis; species Phoronis australis. The sequence continues at coordinate 267,839 of NMRA01000228.1, read as the reverse complement.
AACCTGTAAGGGATAGGTTTGTTGTTTGTTTATTTCTTATTTCATCTAATCATTCTTGTTTTTTAAATGTAATCATGCAATGTGAAATACATGCAAAAATATGTGCAGTTGATAGTTCAGCAAAATTATTGTGTGTGTGTGTGTGAATTTTAGACTATCAAAGTCAGAACTCTTTGAAAAGAGAACTATAATTTACATAATCTTATCTCACCATCTAATCTGTCCTTTCAAGATCTTGAAACCATTTTGTCACTGTCATGTGGCGCCTCCGCCAGGTGGGGTGAGTTTCCCCGATTTCAGTGATCAGAAACTTTGGTTCCATTCATTACAGCAATAGCAGGAGGAGAAGATTGGCAAGCCAATGTTTACATACTCCAGCGCTCTCATTACCTGCGTTCATTATGTTGTTTACAGTGCACCTGTTGCTAACGGATATTAAAAAACTACCATTTGTAAATGACTTTCAACAAAATGTTGTGAAGATGTGTTTTTTATGAAACACTATCACATAAAAACTTCAGATGGAGAATAACAGTTAACTCTCAGTGACATTAGACTTAACATTCACCTACTAATCCATAAATATGTGACATATTGATAAACACGCAGACATTGTGATTGAATATATTTTTTTCTTCATATAGATTAATGTATTTGGAATTTTGAAAACTTTTATGTATATGTGCATGTTTGAAATGCAGCATATTGATGCATTTTGGGTTTTTCCTCTAGAAATAGTAATCAAGATGTAGACCTATTTTATTCATATGAAGAATTGCTGTAATCCGTCTCCACTGAGTGTTGGTCAGTGCAGTTCAGGAATTGCATTTGGAGGAGTAAGTTATGGGCATACTGACTTAAATAATGGAAACGGGGCGCAGTGGTTAGGGTCATCATGTTCAGAAAAATCTAATTTCTGAATTAGTTGCATTAACACAACTTCCACACTACAGCTTACATAAGCCTGGAGCATTTTAATTTGTGTGGATTCTACACTCTAGACCTAGAAAGTAATTCACATGGCTGTAAGCTCTGACTGGCATTGCATACCTACACAATAGGCTTGTTTGTAAAGTTTAATGGAACATTGTTGACAAGATTGTGATATTAGAAATTTCTTGGTTTTAACAGTCCAGGGGAATGGTAGCAAAAACATAGTTGGCAACGGTGAACCTTAGTCTGCATTTTGTCAAATTTTCATACATACAATTGCTGACATTTGGTTAGAGTAAAAGTAATCCAATTTGGGAAAGTGAAAAATAGGTCGGAACTTGTACCAAATTTTATAGACAATATTGGTCATCGCAAATTCAAGAACTGGCTGTTAAGATGGCTAAATTACCCACTCAGTAGTTTGAAACCACGTTGTCTGAAATTCGAAAGATAGTGAACGCCAAAATTGCCATTGTCCCAAATTCAGAATCAAGAAAATTCAATTTTCCTGGGAGTTTCTGGGTGCCAAATTCTAGAGGTTGTCCCAAATTGGAGAATGTTTACTGTACTCAGTTCAGTTTTGTCCACCCTTCAGCTATGAAGTATGAGTTCTGCTACTTTTGCTCACCCTGGCTTTCAGCAGAAAATTATTTTATATAAAGTAATTTGAGAATCACCATACTAGGCTATAATCAATGATCTCAAACTATACAGGCTGTCAAAATGTGAATTATATTTTTATAAGATTTTCTGTAATGTTTTTCCAATAATGGTTCCATGCTGTCATTTGTTTTATTTCGGTTTACAGTCAATAGTATTTCTTCAGCCAGTCAAATAGAAAACTCAGTAAGTTTTAATCTTAACTATTTGTACTCACTGTACATAGTTGTCTGTCTCTTTCATATTTATTCCAGTTCACCTCGTTTTTACCTCCTACATTACTGGCATCAGGTTCGTGGTATTAGGCAGCAATATGACATCCTAGGCCAAGAGGAACATTGAAAATTTCTGTAAAAATGAGCTTTTGTGATAGGGAGTGCATGTAAACCAACTGTTTGGCCTCTGCCCAAACACCCAATAGAGGTTGATATTGCATCATTTATTTGTACCTTTTAGTTACCTGTGCTGTATACAGATAAGCAGGCACAGATTATGTTGGTTAGCAAGTGTCTGGAGGCTGCAGCAACTGTCGTGATAATCCGTTCCCCTTCTTGAGTTGTATCTAAAGACCCTGTGTCCGGCTAAGAGTGACAGGCATAGATCAACATGACTTGTGTATTGTATTGTCTTGAGCTTATTGTTTCCGGTGTGAGCAGCTTGTCTGATATTAGCCTACCGAGGGGGTAGTAAAAGTGAAAAGTTGGTGGTATGCTCCCATTGCAAGTTGTAAGAACTTACATGATTGTTTATAATGTCATGATAGACCTTGGTGGCATTTAGCTTTGTTCTATGTTTCTGTCAAGAGGGTGACTTCTCACTGTTTTGGGACAGATTGGTCAAGTGATGCTCCCCAACTGGTTATTATTATTCGTTTAGGTTTTTAGGACCTATTCTTGGTATTGGCCATCCTATTCACCAAGCACTATAGCTTGGCATGTGTGTTACACACAGAGACTGGATGGCAAACACGTTTCGAACAAATCCGGCAGCTTTTGCGCCCATAGTTTTACTGCCTCAGGCTCTGTGTCTCCTAAACTGTGTTGAAGAAATTGGATCTGATCATATGCCCCCTTTTTTTGACATTTTGATTTATATCAAATTCCACTCTACAGATTTGAAAAAAATTATTAAGATGGATTATACAGTGTTGTCAACTATGAGCAGCCAGATTTGTCGCATGTGTTTCTGGTTCTCCAGGGTCCTTAACGTCAATACACTTTTGGTGCATCATGAATTCTCATAGGGTGCTTTTTCAGGGGTATATGACTACCTCTAGTCTCTTGGTGTTTGCATGCGCAAATCTGCCTGCTTCGCTTGTTGCTATGCGAGCAATCTTCAAAAAGAAAAGTTTATTTGTTCGGCAATAGTTTGATATAACGTGCCCATATTTTGAGAACCAATTTGATGCCCGTTATTTAGTGGATCGAGAAAACTGGTTCTCAAAATTCGGGCACGCCATATCAGACCATTACCATTTTTTAAGTGATCAAATTGATATATTGATGGTTGCAATTACATTTTGTCTAGGAATCAGTCTTTTATTTAAGAGAAACTTGATAATAACTAAATACAAAATTTTTGTCATAAAGGTAAGCACTTGGGTCTGATCAACGCATCTATTGAAATTAGGCATTGATATTGACATCCAATGTTGTTTTTTGCCGTCTGTGACACCTGGCATGTATTAGATGTATACTTGTTAGATTGTTACTTCACATTCCTGCATTCCGTGCTATTGCTACTGGTCTAAACATGTTATTGTTTGTTTTAGGTAATGTGCCCGTCTTCCATTCACCTTTTTGACCATTATGTTAACGGTTATGTTTAGGCCGTTAGAAGCCTGTATTTCGTCCAATGAGTGAACTTTTTATTTAGACAACTTATCGCTATAAAATTGGTCTCAGTTTGTTCCTTTCTCAGATGAGAAGTATTTTCTGGGTTTGCAAAAAACTGAGAGTTCGTTATTTGTCGAAACCATGCATGGGGCATAAAGTGTCACGCCGTGACAATCCAGTGGAGAGCAGACAAATTGTCTGTTCATTCATCCCCAATTTGACAAAGGAACAAATTGAGTGGTGTGATGCAAGGCAGGTTTGTATCCACTTTAAGGTATGATTTAAACATACAAATCTGCACGTTAAGAATAGGTGGTAATTATGTGAATATTCTCATTGTTTTTGTGGTAACATTTAGTACTGGAGTGGGTGAGAGGTTATTGAAATACTTAATCCATTGTTTGATTTGGGGTGTTGATCAAGTGTGATTTGGGAAGACGACCGTTGGTTGTGAGTTGTATTAGCAACGAACAAATAATAATTACATATCTTTTGGAACGAATGTTTTTATTGGTTGTTATTATATGCTTGATTTGTGTATTTAAATACAATTAAACGGTTATATGGATTCACTGAAGTCTTGTATTCAAAGTGACAGAGTTGAGTTTTTGCTCATTTGTATGGGTTTTCAGTATTACGAAGCTGTGAGAATTCCCATGTGGGCTAAGAAAACTGGGTAAACGAAATGACATTTCAAGCTTCGTTACCTGTGAGCATCAACATAAATACATGTAAGCCATGTTGTGCCGTTTTATCCGTTTGCTCTTCGTGTCGAGCAATGCGGTTGAATGGGTAGATGATGAGGGAGGAAATTGTGTCACATTGGTAGTTGTTTGAAGTCTTTTAGCTGAGCCTGCGCTTGTAAGTTGATCACCAACATGACGTTAGAAAAGTGAGTACTGAGTACAATTCAGAAAGTATTTTACAACCCACTCTCAAGTCACTGTGCGAGCTCGTCAAGCGGCAATATGATGTGAAAATACACCTCTGGCAAATTGACACATTGCCTTGTAATTAAGAGCTGTTATAACCCTGCCTTCTATCACAAATGAGGCTACTGTTATGAAACTGGACTCTAGTTATTACTTAGATAAATTGGAAATGGTATAGGCCTAAGGGCTTCAAAGAACTACCGCACTGGCCGTGACATAAGCCCCATGAGCTTAAAGGCGCGGCAATACCGTAAAATGTTCATGAAAAGCAAGTCAATTAAAAAAAAAGGTGCACCTGTATGCGAATTAATGTATTTGCCTGTGAAGGTGACATTACCTGGTATTTGCGAACCTTAGGCATATGCGCCCATATACGAACCACTTATAGTTAAAAAGATATTGTAATGCAGAGGTGACAGTTCGTTATCGCTTGAAAACACACCTGTCAATGCGTGCCATTTTATGCAGCGAACATGATCTCATCGAATACTGATCTATTGCTTCTTTGCAACAAAACCCAGGGCCCGCGGGTTCTAATCTTTTTACTCGAAAAGGAACTCGAAATTATGTATGGTATTTTTTACTCTACTTTTGTGGGAACTCAAGATATATCGAGTACATAATGACTCAATTTTTTAGTCCTAATTTGCAGTTGATAAACCCAACAGGCTAAAATTTCGAGTTTTTGTTCGAGTTAAGGGTCATCAAGGGTAAACTTGGACTTGAAACCCGCCACATGAATAAACTATAATGTATTTGAGCACAGTCAAATAACCACTTATCTTAAGTTCGCGAAAAAGTAGCAGAGAAACTGCCAAAAATAATTTCGAGTTCGCTTCGAGTACAAAGATTAAATTCCGGGCACTGCTCACTTGGCGAAGTGGGTAAAAAGATCCGCCTCAGAGAATCAAAAATTCCGAAAAAGTAGAAAACGAGATAAAAGTTCACTAAAAGGGCTCTAAATTCGGCGAATGTCCAATTCATATAGCTTTGAACGGACCCCTTGAATCT
>NMRA01000228.1:236119-262451 GCA_002633005.1 Phoronis australis | reverse complement strand
TGTGGCCTAGTGAAACGTTCCTCATTCTTGGACGGAACGTGGGTGTACGATAACCGCTTTCGTTACTGTGGAATGGTCCCTCCGTTATCATCGTATGTATCATTTAATGTCACTGTTCTTTTCTTGCTAACTGTGGTTCTTTTTTCATAAACCGCAATTCTATCCCTCCCGACCGAACCAAGTTCTTTTTTCAAATCTCTGATTTATGCGAAATTCATTCGACAAAGCAGTTCGAAATGGCGCATTGGGCGTGGTCGAACGGCTTGCGGGTAAAGTTAGTAATGAATTAGGAGAGATTCGTGTAATATGAAAATAATAACCTTGAGTTCATATTGCACGTTTTATCCCCGGGTAATTAATACTGTCGGACTAGCTCACACCACGTCCAATGTAAGAAGTTATTGAAAGACTGACTGGTCGCGTTGCGTCGGATCTTGTACGCGACCGCCTCACCACCTGGCGACAATTGTCATACCGGAAGTTTGAGAATCGACAGATCAAGATGTGTCGTCTGCTGTGAGAATTATTGAGAAAAAGATTGAGGATTCCTGCGAGTGGAAATGCCATATCATCCATGGCTTTCTTAGACATTTGTGATGTCTCGATGGGGAATGATGACGCTCTCGGCCCAGTATTAGGTTGCCTTGTAAATCGTCGGCCATGATTAATGCATGTACAGCGTTGTCGACTGTTGACATTCACGAAGACCAATCAATAACCGTCGTTAGTGTAGCAAACACAAGATCTTGTTTACTCGCTGAACTCGTTCCAAAACCTGAAAAACGAGGGAGCATTGAAGCAAAGAAAAACGTCAGTTGGCAAGACGGTGATGCAGGAGAAGAAGCGAGTCGTGTTTTACACTCTGACACCCAGCAATTGTCAGATTCATGCCAAGTTGACACAGAACCATGTGCATGGGGAAGATGGCAACCAAAGCAGTGTCAACGATTTAAAAACCCAAAAATGGTCTTATTTTGGCTAGCTGTTGCAGGCTGCATGCAGGCAATGTCACAATTTGGCAATAATGAACAACTCTTGCCTCACTTTAATTGCAATTAAAAATTACTACTTAAACTCTTTAAAGCACCCATAAACTGACCATCCGGAACTGATACAAAATCTAAGTTTTGATCATGACCACGTACCCTTATGTTATTTGCTTTAGCCTGTGTCTTAGTCATATTACAAGTGATTTCTGGGATTGATAACAGCTGACAATTCATTATTTACAAAACCCTTTTTAAATGATTTTAATCAATCCTCGTTCTGTCACCTGTTAAAATGCATCCTTGGCGTTAATCTTGAAAAGTAAAGCACAAGTCAACTTAAAACTCTATCTCACAAATTGGATTATGCTAATTGTCCTTGGCAGGTGGTCTTTTCCCACAGTTGCCGTGTAACTGAATTCACTAAAAGCGTAGGTCATACTTGCCCATTTAGCAGACTTTGAACGGAGTTTTCAAAATTTCCTGCAGTTTCGTGAGGGTTGTCGAGAGATTTAGAGCATTATTTTGTTTCAAAGACATGGATGGTCATTTTAGGCGTAAGTGTTAATAGGCCAAAACTGGGTTCGGCATCCTTTAAGAAGAGGCTTGTATCAGTGTCAGTACCACGACTGACAGTGTACCCAGGATCATCTCCCTTACACAGGCATAACTGTTACATTGAATTCCGTTCAAGTCTTAGAAACAAACGCAGCTTGTTTACTGAATCGCACATACACAAAATCTTGCTTTAGTAAGCGCAGGTAGTTACAAGTTGAAGTATCAGAGGAAGCAGATGACTAATGTGGTTTCCATTTTTTAAAAATTCACAAATTTGAAGCAGAAATTATATGCATTAAATTTTACAAAAAATCCTACTTGTCAGGAACAACTTTTAGAGGTGTGCTTTCAGCAGTGTTTCGTTGAGTGGTGTCATTGAATCCTGGACTAGGGTACACACTTTGGTTTCTTGTAATTTTCTTTTAGTTGACATCATTTGAAACCAGAGGTCTGTCTTATTATATTTAGTAAACAATTTCAGAAATAACACAGAATTGATGTGGAAGTACAAGACAGTGTGAAAAGATGTCCAACTTAGGTACATATTCTATCACCATAGGATGAGGACTAGTTTGTGGAGCGAGACCATGATCAAACTCAATCAAGATTGTCTGATAGTTTTAAAATAAAATCGATGTGCACAAAAGGTTTGCTTTAAGAAACTCTGAACTTTGTTTTGAACTCATCAATTTAGCGCATAGAATTACTTTCAGCAGTGAAAAGATCAATTACTGTGAGTAAACAATCCAAATGTCAGCAACAATTTTTTTTCAATGCTACAGCGGTGAAAAATGAAAAAAAAAGTGTTTTAGGATATAATTTCTGTTGGTGTGTTATTGTTCTTGGATAGGTCCACCAACTCCAAAACTAAAAATTCCAGGTAGATCGCAATAACTTTGCACATGAATCGAATAAAAATCAATTTGCTTGTTTTTAAAGATAAATAAAAGAAAAAACATTTACTTGTAATACCAATTTCAGCAATTTTATGGCTTTCCTCTTGTTTTCACTGATGTATTATTATTCCTTGGTTAAACTGGAAATGATTTCAGGGCTTCAGAAGAACCAACAGGTTGTTATTGAGATAAGGCTCTACAGATTGCCTAGTTACATAGTGACATTTGTTATTGAGATGAGGCTCTACAGATTGCCTAGTTACATAGTGACAGTTGTTATTGAGATGAGGCTCTACAGATTGCCTAGTTACATAGTGACAGTTGTTATTGAGATGAGGCTCTACAGATTGACTAGTTACATAGTGACAGTTCTTTGCAAACTCATAAATTACTTCTCATTTGAGCATGAAACAAATTGAGACCAATTTAATGACAGTAAGTGGTCTTAATCAAAAGTCAAAAGTTCTTTTCTTGGATGAAACGGGTTTATAGCCGGCGGCTTTAAGACAAGAGGTTTAAATGCTAAATAGATATGATAGATATCTACTACTTTGTGTAGCGTCCACAGCAATAGTTATTGTCGACTTTTGTCAAAACCTCAAGTTTTGCTGTTTACTTCATGCTACCAACTTTTCAGTTAGAATGCCAAAGTTCAATTATCACTAATTGCCTCTCCCCTCCTTTAGGTCATTTTTCGGCAATTGACTTATGTAGTTAAGTGTACCGGTAGTTGGTTTTCTTCAGGTTATTTTATTCACAGGTTTGAGTAGTAGTTAGCCAAATATCTACAAAGCCAGCATAGTGTTCAGTTTTTTTATCAAACTCATTAATTGGGTCACACCTTGTCTTTTTAGAGAAAATCCATCAAAAATGAAAGGGACAGTGATTGCAAAATAATGGTATCGGAAACATAACTAAATTTTATTTGTTATTTAAGTTCAAGATTACGTCTCAAAATGAAGTGAAAGTTTTCAAACAAGTCATTCCATTTTTATTTCAGGCAACTTTGGAGTTTTTTGTGAAAATCTTAATTTTTGATAGCCCTCATGCAAAAGTAGAACATTTTAAGTACAGTTCCAAACAGCGGTTTGGAGAACATAGCATAAAGCATACTATCTGAAAGTTTCATTTGAATTCAATCAATCTGAGACGTAGTGTTCGAAAATTAGCCAGATTTGGACATTTTTCTAAGGTCATTTATAGCTTGTTAATTAGTTTTTTCACAAAGACCATATAAGTCCTATTCTTTGATAACCCCTCGTTGAAAAGTTGAGTGCTTTAGAAAAAAATTCTTAACAGCAATTTGGAGAACTGTACAAAGCATATATACTACACCAAACTTTCAAATGAATCCCATCAACCATTTCTGAGAAATGATGTTCCAAAGTTTGAGAGGCATTGCATAGCCTTAAATGAACTTTTGGATTAGGCAGACATTTTCCCTAATTTTAAATGGACGCAGAAGTGCCTTTAGGTCGCTTTTCCTCGTAATAATTTTATTGCGGCTTGATGCATCAGCTTCTGAATTTGCAGGAGTTGAAAGTTGATATTGCACTATTATTCAATGCCAAAATGACGAAAAACTCAGTGCAAAATCAACATTTTTCAAATGAATAATCTCGTATTTAAAAGAAAATGATATTCAGATACTAGTTAATAAAGTCATGTGGTCACAATCATGCTTACACGATCGTCAGTGTCGTAAAATGACTGCTTTACGTAAGTCTTTTTTGATACACTGTTGAATTCCCTTGAGATTAGTGTCTGAAACTTCATATGTATTCTCTAGACACATTTCTTTATCAGATAATAAAGTAAAGTGTGGAGAAAATATTGAAGTTCAACTTTTAAGATATTTGCAATGGTTTTGGCACACTGGTTCCGGGAAAACTCCTCTTTGCATTAATGATTTGCACTGTCAATTTTCACACTTGATAAAAAAAGTTTACTTTAGTTCTGTTATTTTGTTCATACTCTTCCAAATCCAGAACTACACTAACATTTCAGCAGTTCCCTCGATTCTTGTCATGAAAGAACACCATTTGGGACTAATTTTGTGAATCAGTTTGTTTGAATTAAAAACTATATAAAGCATTTAAAGTTACATGCACTGCCATCAGTGAAATAGGGTTGTTTTTAGGTTGACTCATTGACCAGATGCACGTCATTGATTGCCTTGACTAGAAGATTCACAGCCACTGGATTTATTCCAAGTGAAGTTTGGAACTAGATGGTTTAGCCCAATTAGCATTGGGTGGCTGCTTTTCTAAAATGGCGATGCATGAAGTAGTAGTTGTATCTTTAATTGCCTGTGATATTTTGTGCAGTAGACCATAAGTAAGTAGAGATGTTACAAGATCTGTTGTATTGTCACTGTATACAAGACCTTGAACTGTTTGCAATGATCATGGTAATTGCAGGGCGTTATCGTCAATGGATTATTTCCAAGCGTAGTCAGCTCTATTGAAAAACGATATGACCTGGACAGTACAGAAACTGGAGTAATTGCAAGTGCCTATGAAATTGCCTCCGTGCTATCCCTCATACCAGTTAGCTATTTTGGAGGATTGGGCAACAAACCTAGATGGATTGGGTTGGGTGTTGCCTTTCTGGGGCTCGGATCACTCACCTTTAGTCTACCCTATTTTGTGGTTGGTGACTATGTGCCCGACAAATCATCTGGACTCGATAACTTGTGTGATACCAATCGCAACACATCCGCAAGCAAATCAGTATGCACTGCCGGTCAACAGACGGAGAGTGTACTATCTCAGAATAAATACGCTTTCATTTTGGCACAGCTATTCCATGGAATGGGATCTGCTCCCTTATACACTTTGGGGATCACCTATTTAGATGAAAGTCTACCAACTGAGAAGATTTCTTTATATCTAGGTAAAGTATTTTCTCTGTTTTCACAGGATAAATTTTGACAGTGTGCCAGTAAGAAAATTATTCAGAAACTATAATTGTACATAAATATCATGTGTTCATTGTCATATGCAAACATGTTATTATGGTAACAAATGTTTGCACGATTGTTTTTTAAAGACTGAATTATGTTTGATTCAAGATTCATTTCTGAGGGAACCCTTTGTTTTTTGTAAATGGCAGGTATTTACAATGCTTTGACGTTACTTGGACCAGCTTTGGGATATGTTCTTGGAGGATTGTTTCTCAACATTTATGTGCAAGTGACCAAAGATCCCAAGAGGTGACATATATTTTGTTACACTTAAAACGATAATTACCATATTGTGCTATAACTAATCCAGTAAAACTGACATGAGTCAGATCCAACTAGACCAAGAGTTTTCATCACAGTTCAAGGCAAAATACAACTGAGCTGAACACCAAGTGCACAATCTGGAACAACCACATTGCCGAACTTTGTCCAAGTTAAAAGAAAACTTATCTATGTACGAAAGAGAAACGTGCTTAAAAGTACATAAAGGTACAAACTAATAGACCTAATAGAAAAAGGAAATTTTACCTCGAACGACGTCATCAGTTGGTTTTTGTTCTTCTTGTTCATAATATGCTACTACCATACCTACGTACACTGATGTCTCAATCAGGCTGCTTCCAGAAAGGGTAGTTTACTCCCCCCCCACTCACACACCAACTTTGAACACTTGAGGCATCTGAACTTAAAATCTATCCTATTACTGTTCAAAGTATGCATTGCATTACGGCGGCGTTATGAACTGGATACTGAGATTTTCACCACTTATTTTCATACAGTATTGTCAAATTAAATTGACTTAAATTTAGGTGCTGCCTATCAGGCAAAGTAGTGGCAATGCAACTTCACTAAATTTGGACTGGCCAAAGGATATGAAAATATTTTATATGAATTTATTTAATGTCCTGCAGTGTCTGCCTGTTTTTGCTAATGATTATTTCAATGAAACTTTTCTTGTTTCAGTCTTGATATAGATGTCTACCATCCACTCTGGGTTGGGGCTTGGTGGATTGGCTTTATAATTAGTGGTTTTGTCTGTTTGTTAACTGGTGGGATTTTTCTGGGGTTCCCCAGACATTTGCCAGGTAAGTTACAAACGCAAGAATAGCAAACATTAAGTACAAAGAAATGTTTTGTCACGCAAGTTACGCATTTGTCCACAACCTTATAACCTGTTTATCAGTTTTATACTGAGTTGTCATTTAATAGAAGACATCAAATTAGTTAATTTTACTCCTTCAGAATTACGAATTTCTGGTTTACTAACATGACACCATCTTGAAGACCTCTAACTGAACAGATTTAATTTGGCACTTTTGAATTAGTGAAACTCCAGTCAATCAAATCTATCACAACTTTAAATTCCCTCTAACTGGCTGTACTAATTTGGAGCTGAATGTCATAGCGACTAAGTGCATTAACAAAGTAGCTAATTTGTTCTTGTGGGTGAATGTGGACACTGGCTACTATTAACCAATAGCTATTATGAGAGTAGCCATGTGGCAGTTTCATTTTGATCACAATACCCTTAGAGAGAGCCACCGATAATAGTGGGAATATGAGATCAACAGCTAGACTATCGTTTTCAGGTTACACAAAGCTTAACAAAGCGAAGCAGGAAAAACAAGCGCTGACGACCTCGGTGATTTCGCTACATGTTGGTACATTACGGGGCGTTATACGGTCGTTGAGGGCTATCCTCACTAACCCTATCTTCATGTTCATTAACCTGGCTGGTAGTGTTGAAGGTCAGTGACTATTAGGACTATCCCAGATTACCCATCGACACTCGATCAATGTCGCTGTATTTACCAACAATGCCGTTAACATCCGTCAGGCACAAAGTTTGCAGTCTTGTTTTTGCGCATCTGGAGTTTCACGTGTTATTTGTTGTAGAGGGCATAACCTTTCTGGTCTGCTAAGCTATCAATAAGGCCGGGACGGCCTTATTGATAAGAACGGTTTATTTTTCAGTCTGTAACCTATCGAGGTGTGTTCAGAATGTACTAAAATTTAGGAGCAATATTTTTAAATGCAGCAGAGTTTTTGAATTAACGCTACAATCATTAAGTTAACTTTCATATCACTATACTCATGTTCCCTCTGATAGGAATTGGTTGCAAATATAGCCACCTTAGGTTAACTTAAATCAAAAACGTTTTGACAGACTAGTTACTGTACAGTTATAAAAATTGAAAATTGGTGTCGACTAGTACCGTATATTCGGATTAGAAACTTTCCTGTTTTCAATTGTTATTTAGATCTTATCAGTGAATCTTAATAATAAGAGAAATGCAAAGCATTGAAATGTTACAACTGCAAAGCAATGGATTGCTTCTTGAGATGTTTATTAGTGTCAGAAATTGGCCTCTGAGTGTGTTTCCAAGTGGCACACCTCACAGTCGAGTGCCCTCAACTCTGAGGTGTGTTGATGACAAATCTTCAATTTATTGCAATGCACCTTGCAGGTTTGATAGCTGGTGGCTTTACAGCATTCTCACCAAAGTTCATTGAATCCCAGTTCAGTTTGACGGCTCACTCGGCATCTTATTACATAGGTAAAATGCACGCTCCAGGTGGGTTACAGTTGGCATTTTACTGCCATATGTTATGAACTCTCAATCTATCGCTCTCATATCCTTGTTGCATATTTTTGAATGCCATTTTAGAGTTAAAGCTACAGTTTTGAGCCTGCAGACCAGTGCAGTACACCATTGCAGTGCACCATTGCAGTGCACCAGTGCAGTGCACCAGTGCAGTGCACCAGTGCAGTGCACCAGTGCAGTGCAACATTGCATAAGAATTAACTTCACAATCATTTGTGTGCTCTTTCCGCTCCGTTTTAGTTAAAAACTTCATCAAACGGATTTAATGCAAGTTATTTCAGTTGAAACTCAAGCCCAAATAACACTCATCCAGGACAAATATTGCAAACATTTACATACTTAAGCTCGCCAAATTAGTGGCCATGATTAGGTCATCACTGACTGTTTAAGTTCAAAAACCTTGCTATTTGTTACAAGGACAAAAGTTTCATTTTCAGTGAGTCCATCCAATTAATTGTAAAGGCTAACTTACTTTGCACAGGTTTGACAGCTATTCCTTGTGGAGCTACTGGAACTATCATAGGAGGCATAATCATTATGAAAATGAGACTGAAAAGCAAGGCTGTTATGCGCTTGGCAGTGATAGCCACTAGTTTTGGAGTTGCTTGTCTGTTCTGCCTCATTATGCAGTGTGATGAGGTGCCCTTTGCTGGTGTCAATTCACATTACAGTGGTAACAAGTGAGTTTGTGTATTACATGTTAGTCAAATCTTCAATTCAATTTTCCTTGGCGGAGGTTGCAAAATGCATTGTATACATCCCCATTTTGGTTAGTGTCGGGATGATGATCAATGTCACCTGACTTCTGATGATCATAAATGATCTTGGGGCTGATCATGAATGATCATCAGTCTGATCGTCATTCATAACCTCATTCATGGAATTTATCATTGCTCGTTGGTAAAGAAGTCAATCATATAAATTATAATGATTGATGAGAAACACTGCATGCCAGTATCAACTATGACTAAGAATTCTTAAGGACCATTTGTGTCATATCAGTCACATGAAATCACCTATTCATAGAAATAGCTGATGTGAATTCATTTAAAAAATCTTTTGTGATAAATATTGATCAGCTAAAATTCCCTTACCTAGTTACTGAGTTTTTGAGGCTGCTGTATTTTTCCAAGCTGAGATGGACCTGAAAAGAAATTGAGCCCCACCAGCTGGGCAGGGTTTTGGTGGCAACAATGCAACTCATTGTGCATAAGTAAACTCTTAGTAGCATTAGGATAGAATGAAGAAAGGTCACATCACTGCTGCAAACTAACGATTAGCATAGCAGCAATGTACAACTGTGGTACAAGTGTCCTACTAATGCATTGTGGGTAAATACTGCAGCATCAGACTGAAGGCGTTGGAGCATTTTGACAAATTTCTATTCAGGGAGTTTGTTATAGCCACCAGTTAATGTATCCCTCCTAATTTTTGACAAGAACCAATTTAAGTGCAGTGGACGGACGTGCGTCGCGGTGTAACCATGGTTGTCACTGCTCCCCAGAGAAGTATGAACCTGTGTGTGGCCAGGATGGAATCATCTACTTCTCGCCATGTTATGCAGGATGTGTAACTTCAAAGAGAGTCCAAGCCAAAAAGGCAAGCATTCTTCAAGACAGTTTGACCCACACAAGAAATCAAGTTGTGTAAACAATGTGTGACATTGTGGTCACTAGTCTGATAATTATTGTCTGTTCTTAATGCTGCCAGTTTCAGACCGCAACCAACTTGGTGCAAGATTAGTCTTCACTTCCAGCTTAACAGTGTTTCTTATGAATTCCAATCTCAACGGAATTATTATTTCTGTACAGAGCCATCATGTTTCTGTTAGCACATTACAACCCAAGCCAAGATTCATTGATTATCAATATCATGAAAGTAATTTGTGTCCTAGGGTACTCACATTCACTGAAAATACAAGGATGTGATGCTAATTAAACAATGTCACTTCTTGGCAACAATGTCAAGTTTTTTTTAAGTTTAATAAAGGTCACGTTATGACTTAGTAACTCAATTGCTTCATATTTACATTTTTTAAAAAACATTTCAGATTTTGGTTTTGTTTACTGTCATCATTACCATTACAAAAACCTAATTTTCAGTATTTCTACAACTGCTCCTGTATTGAGGTTGCCGGGTCCCTCCGGCTCAACTACACCGCAGTGAGTGGCAGATGTGAAATAAACTGTGATTTGCTCTTTGTATTCCTGCCAGTTCTTGGCGGTCTGGTATTCTTCACCTGTGTAGCTGGGACAGCTGCCATCACTGCAACATTGAGGCAAGTAAAACTGTTGCTAATACAAAGTTCTTGGAGTATCTCTGCCTAGGCATCATTGTCTGCCCATAATGCAATGTAACCCATCGGATTTCATGCACCCTGGGAGTCCATCCTGCCCGGTCACTTCAAACAACCCTGCTCTCGAAAAAGTGATTTTTTCCAAATGTTCGCTTCAAACAGCCCTGGTGCATGCTAAGGTCCGGGATTGTTTCTGAACAACCGGCAAAATTTTACTTACTTGTGACAGTTTTAGCAAGATAACAGCTTACTTTCTCAAACACTCCCTGAAGCTTGTTGAGCACTTCCATACTCTGGACAGCTGACATCTGGTTCAGCCTGGTTTATCACATTCTTCTTCTCAATTAGCATCCTTAATTTTCTCACCAGGTCTGCTATTCATATTCTGAGCAGTATGATGCAAGAAAGCAGAATTATTAATACAGGAATAATTATTTTGCCAGCGATATTAAGCCCACGAGTTTCCTGTCAAAAAACAAGGTTTGATTTAAGTCACTTAAAACTATGAAATTGGTCTTATCTTGTTCCTTGTTTAGTTTAGGAGTGATATGTGGGCTCCAAAAACTGATAGTTCATTATTTCCTCGCACTGTGACCTGAAATTTTATGAGCTTTGTCTGAATAAATAATGAACTGTCAGTCACATCTTTCCCAGCTCAGAAATCACACAAATTTGAGACCAATTACATACAGTAAGTGGCGTTAGCCGAAAACTTTAGTCAAAACTTGCTTTTTAACAGAAAGCTCTGGTTTAATACGGCTTTGATATGGGATCCATGAACACTGCAATCGAAATATAAGATCACACTGGTGTATTTACATATTTACATGACCAAAATTAAAGGTTAGTGTTCTGAAGAAGTAGTGTACGTGATCTACTAGTGCACATAACTAAACCAGAACAAGTTAATGTAGATGTAGAATAATAGTTCAATAGACGTGCAGCTTCACTAGGTCTTGCGTCTCTTTGGTACTTTACTTTTCTTTCGTCTACCTTAGGTCAGGGATATTCCTGACCAGGTTTGAACCTGTGCCCTTTGGGCGCACCTGATGATAAAAAGTGTGCATTTTTTCAAAAAGTTGTGCCCAGAAGACTACGTGTAACTAAAGTGGTAAAATATGAAACAGTCGTGCATGTTTTACCAGACTGGCTGTAAGTTGACTAGAATCTTGCATTTTTGGAAGTGTTGCATTTTAAAAGATACACCCACCCGGGGGCATACTGTTGCAATGTACTTGCGCCTTTTCACTTTTTTATGCGCTAATACACAAAGGTACAGTCCACGAATATCCCTGGAGGTGTTTGCACACTGCAAAATAACACTGAATATTTAATCATCTGGGAAGTACCACAGCGACACGTGTGTGGAGTTACACATCTTTCAACTACGAACTGCAATTATATGATGTTCATTTTCTACACAGGTGTCTACCAGAAGCACAGAAGTCCCTAGCACTTGGAATTCAGTGGTTAATCATTCGATGTCTGGGAACTGTTCCTGCTCCCATTGTGTTTGGTAAATTGTTGGATTTGTCCTGTGAACTGTGGCAAGACATATGTGGCAAACAAGGGTCATGTTATGTTTACGACGACAAAATGATGGGTAGAAACCTGCTGTTGATATCAGTAACTGCTAAAATTGCCTCAATGCTGTGTTTACTGTTATCATACTTCTGCATCAAGGTGAACAAATCACAGATAAACACATGGGAACTTGACAGTGGGTCTCAGATGAACATGAACTTAAAAAAACAAAGTCAAGAGAAGTCTACAGATTTGTTGTCTACTGACATTAGACATAAAGCATCCTCACCAGTGAACGAGTCTGTTGAACCACTTCCTCCTTCGCATGAAATTCTTCCGTCGATTAGCCAGTCTCCCCAGCTTAATGTTATGAAGCCATCCAATGAATCGCAGTTCACTGAACAAGCACCAATGACTGTGCCTGGGGAACTTTGACCTTTGACCAGTCAGATACAGTGTTTTATCTCTGGTAATAATGCTCCTGGTCCTTTGGTTGAAAGCAGCAACAGAGGGCATGTTTACATTAGCTTTGGCTTAAATTGTTCCTGTAGGATGGCAGATGGACACTGGCTATGGGGCACTATAGTCACTCACAGGGATCTGTTACTCGGCGGAGGAAACTGGTTCTCAAAATCTTGCTCATCTGATTTTTACCAGTGATCGACTAAGTGAAAATTCTGTTCACTAAGAAGGATGCTACAAGCCAAGGGGTGGTTGTTCCTAGAAGAGAGTAGCTTACAAATGATTTCAGCAGTCTGCCTTATAAATGTAATTGTTGACCGTCATGAAGTCACTTCTTGTTTCATTGAGTAACTTTTTTAACTGTCCATATTTAATCCATAGAAGTATAATTTTTTAATCCTCGAGGACTTAAAACTTTTTAAGTGCCTTAAACGTCACACTAATGTTTATAATCAGGTGGTGAAGGTGAAAATTGTGAATATTGAATTTTAAAGTGAAAAAATTCACGAAAGTTGACAATTAGCTTAAAAGCAGCAATGCCATAGTTTCAGAGAACAAGACAAGCTTCATATCGGATTTGAACTCTTACCACTTCCAATGAAGTTTTGAAGGTTTTGCCACAGAGCCTTTCAGTTATTCAGCTATTTTCTTCGTCTGGATTCGAAGTTTTATTTTTAAATTTAACACAAAATGAGTGTAAAAAAGAAATCTGTCCACTAACAGAATATTAACATGTTTTGACTTCAAATTCGTTGGCAAAATCAGTTCTATTAATATGCCATCATTGTTTTGTCGACACAGAAAAACATTAACTGATGTTATTTTGAACTCAATTCAATGTAGCACAATTCTCATTTATTGTACCTATTTTAATGACATTCAACTGTTTTACATTTTATTGTATTTAAGGCATCTTTAAATTTGTTTCTTGTTAAATGCATTTGAAATAAACGTTGTAAAGAATATTCAACAATATGCTGAACTCTAAAAACCTAGTCACACACTGCCATTAAAACAATTGTTGGCAAGACAAGAATCGTAGTCCTGTGTTTTCCTATGTAGGCCCAAGAGCAATGGAGACCATCGATATGTGGCCAGCATGTGTATCACATACAGCACAGTTATAAAGGATGATCACTATTTCAGAACATTCCCACACGACGGAGCAATACTAATAAATTTAAAATAGCCTCCAGGGAGACGGCACAAAGCAATTCAACTATGCTCTCCCCCATAAAATACCTTTCAAGCAGTTTGGCGGATAGGTAGGTGGACGAAAAAAATAAAATGATTATGGGCAGATCAATTCCGTTTGAAAAGGAACAAGTGCAGTTGTCCCCATGAAAGGAACTTGTTTACCAAATATGGACGATCCATCAACCACTTGGCAGATATAGACGAGTCCATGGTTTCAAGTTGATCGAGTATGCACACTCAAGTGGTGTAGAACTAGGAAGAGTAAATGAGTCAATTTGTACTTTGCCCTGTGGTGGTCCAGCAATAAAACGCAAATTTCTCTTAAAATAGTGAGTAAATGGGAAAGCAACACTTGGAAAAAATTTATGCCATCAATCCATGAATGTTACGGGGTTGTATGGACACAGAAGTGTACAGATTATGCATATAAAGTTAGTTTTTATTCCCCAAACCTTGGCTTTGTTGGCCAGCTGATAAAACAGTGTTCGGCAATAGCAACAATTTGCAATAGTGTAATAATTTGAAGACTTTTTTCATTGTATCAAGTACTAAACAATAGGAATACTGACCCTGGGGTGGACTTAGTGAAAAATGGATGGTCTTGGAAATCACCACATTAACACTAAAGTCATCTGCATTTTTAATTCGCTCCGAAATAGACCACTGGTGGTCCTCAGGAACAAAAAATGAGTTTGTGATAATACTGAACATTTTGGAAACGGCATAACAGCAACCTTTTGACAATGTAATCAATATCCTTTGGAAAATGTGGGTTTAAACAGCTCTTACTTCTCCGTCCACTTAATGGGAAATTGGTAAATTGGTTTGTTTACTCTACCTAATTACATAGTCAAGATGGTGGATAAAACTGGACTCTTGTATCGAGTCACATGCAAAAAATAGAATTGCCACAAAGGATGCCACAGTTGTTGGACAGTCCAAAAATCAATGGTGCCTGTGTTCTTTTACAGTAGGAACACACATGCCAATTTTCATGACAATCCTTCAAGCAGTTTGGCAGATAGGTGGATACCAAAAAACTAGAAAACAATAAAAATGGCCACAAGGTGGCGTAAAATATATTGAATGTTTCTGAAAAATGGGAAGGTGTAATCATAACATATTTGTCAAATTTCAAATAAATCTGTTGTGCAATTCCCAAGATAAACACGAAAATGTAAGAACTAAAATTGCCACAGCAGCAGTAAAATCCGTCCAAAAGTCATCTGTTGTCACATTCCTAAAAATAAACTTTCTAAATTTCACAAAGAGCATCCAAGGAGTTTAGGAGAGACAGCAGCGGACAATGAATGGACATAGGACAGAGATGATGGCAATATGCAACCACATATTATGTATTTGTGGGTGCATAAAACTGCAACTGACATCAACAAAAATATTTTTGGTTTATAAAATCTTGTCTAAGTCGGGTCCCCCACTGATGTTATACTTGTCATGTACCAACTGCACAACTCAGAAGTTTCTTACTAGTGAACCAGTTGGTAATGATATGGCAATTAGCACTACATTTATTTCCACAACTTTTTTTCAAACAACAAGATGATACACTCGTGCTATATTTTCACAATAGTACACAAGTAAACACACATTGAATACTGCTCCACACTATCCCAAGTTAAGGTATTTGCTGTTTCGAATGGGCACTCCTGTTTTCTGCTATATAATGTCCACACAAGCTCATGTCTGAAATACATCGTTACCAATGCCATTTCACAACCAATCATAATGTTTCCTCACACTATTTCATTATCTAGTTGCTGCTAATCGCTATCAGAACCTGATCCTTTGCCTTCCTTTTGTTGAAGTTTTTTTATTTTCTCCTTATGTCTAGCAATGGCTTCCTAAAAAGATTAAAGACAACACTGGAATCATTAAAAAGCATACAACAAATAGTTCATATCAAAACTACAATAAAACTAGCGTTCTGCCAAAGAAAATGAATTTTGATGGACTACTTGGTCCTACAAAACTAAGATAGGTTTTCGGGCTTCCAAAGAAGTGAGTTTCGTTGCTCAAGACTATGATCAGGTTACAGAATGAGTAGCACTGATGAGCCTTGTCTCCAGCAATAACAAATGGTCACTTCTCTCCCAGCCTTGAATTAACATTCTGATCGGAGTAAGAAACAACTTCAGACCAATTTCATGGTAAATGATATAAAACAATGATATTTTCATACACAGCTGTTTAATGGCAACTTTTAAGGGACTAATTCTAATGGTTATACATTAACAAGTGGTCTCCCTTCTCACAACATAATGCTAAAAAAATCGAAAATAATAAGCCCTTTTTAGAAGAGCGAAGTGACGCGGCTGAAAGTTGCGCGACACGTCGATCAAAAAGGAGCCTAACTTTTCACTGTTGCATTCAGATGAGTATCAGATGGGCCAGAACCATGAGCAATTAATTATGACTGAATTTTCGGGCTGAATTTGGGCTAAAATTCATCGATAGGTTCAAACAATCCGACAACCTAACCGTTTTGCTATCACTTCTAAACTCAACTGAACTAAAATCAGCAACAAACAGTAATGTACCAAAGTTGTGGATATTATTTAAAACTTAAAAGCCAGTAAGATTTATCTTTTATTCATAGTCTGCACATATGCCAAAGCGTAATTTAGATGTTGACCAACGTGTTGTGCAACTTTTCAGCTGACAAAGTCACTCATACCGCCTGAAACAGTGAAACTGTGCAAGGTGAATAGTAAGAACAGTTACGAACCCAGGAATGAAATGAAGCTAAAAGTCCACTCACCTCATGTTCTTTTATTTCATTCTGCAAATGATTTTTAAGCTCTGCTAACTGCTGCGATTGCTGTAAAACAAAACATGCCACTGATTACAGATGCAATCCAAGCTTTTCCAGTAAAATCCCACGACCATAGGAAGGAAAACACTATTGGGGTAGCACAAAGTAATTCAAATTAGTTAAACTCTTCCTCTCCACCACACAGGTGAGCAACAACATGACCACAGGTATTCTAAATCGGACCGACTCACCCAAAACGAGACCTCCGGGGATCAAATGGTACTACCGCACCAGAAAATGGGACTGACACACCTAAAAACATGACCGCCCCACCACAAAACAGGACCGCTGGGGACTGAACATGACCGCCAGACAAAATGTAGTTATCAAGGCCTTTGTATGATACCGCGGGTTATGACGTAACCAGTCAGATATAGCTGTGTAAAGACTATCGCTAAAATAAAGCTTGGTAGCACTGCGTTATTGAGCTCCGTTACATCCCCAAAATTTCCCACAGCCCAGGTAGCTCGTCACTTCGTCTTGAAACGAAATGAAATCAGTTTCGATAATTTGTTGTACCATGTACGCATCCTCATAGAAGAGATGAACCGCTGACTGAAGAATCGGGGGAAAAAAGAAACTGGCCAATGTAAGCCGACCTACAAGAAGGCATCTCAATTTTAGCAGCAGAATGACAGAATGACAATTTTTTCCAAGCGCCGATAAGTAATTTTTGTTTACTCAAGGAAGAGTGTCGTTAGTAACACTAATTCGGTGAAGACTATACATGTTCAGTTTTGTATTTGATTTCATGAAAATCATGAACGTCTTATTTTTATAGCCCCTCATCAAAAGTGAAACATTTAAAAAACAATTGCTCATAGCATTTTGGAGAATAGGGAATAAAGCATGCAATCTGAAAGTTTGAATACAATGAGCTATTACTGAGGTACGATGTTCCAAACTTTGCCAAACTTGGACATTTTTGGGGTCTTACATGACCATAAAATGGGTTACGATTTCGCAAAAAAAAGAGTTGATTGATTTCACCATGACCCCCTTTCTCTGTGAATGGCCCATGCTATGAATAAACAGGAGCAACAATGAGCATTGATATGTGCCCACTGTATTCATCACATACAACACAGATAAAAGGAATGGTCACTATTGTAAACATTCCCACCAAAGGAAGGAATGCAAGTAAACTGAAAATAGCCTTCAAGGGGGGGAGCAAGTCACTGTGATTCTTTCAGCAGTTTGGCAGATAGGGAGGCAGACGATGAAAAAGAGACACAAAAAACAAAAAGGACTCAAGGGGGCACAATATAGGTGAAATCCATCTGAGACAGGGAAAGTGCTGTCATCTACGTGAAAGTAACTTATTTCATTAACATCCATCAAGGAACTTGGTAGATTACAAGACTTACACAAAGGAAAACAAAATATACCAACAGAATGCACCACAACAGTTAGACCCATCCGAAAATTACGTTCCGGCATGCACTTCCCAATAGGAAATTATGTGCCAATTTTGATATTGATCTGCAGAGTGGTTTGGCTGATAGAAAGGCCTACTCGAAAGTAATACATTAAAATACCCATATGGCACACAACAGTACTCGTATCTGTCAGAGAGTCATCTTCATCTATTGTCACATTCATAGAAATACACTTGCCAAAACTTATAAAGACCCAGCAATGGGTTTAGGAAATATACACACACATGCAAAAAATGCCACTAGAGGACACCACAGCAGTCATAAATTCAGTGTCAGCTGTGCTCTTCCCAGTAGGAACACAAATGCTAATTTTCATAATTATGCTAAGAGTGGTTTGTTTAATAGAGAAGCAGAAGCCGACTAGGTGATGCAGAATACGTTGAATCCATCTGAAAACGGGATGATAGATTCCTATTTGCAAATTTTAATGAAAATCCATAACGGAATTCTGACAATACACACTCAGGCAAATTTAAAAAAAATGAAATTGCCACTAGGGGACACAGTGGTAGTCCGATCCCTTTGAAAATTCATTAATGCCATCCTACTTGTGATAGGAACATACAGCAGTGGCACACGAAAGACTGACAAGGGCGACAGTAAAATGCGCCCACAAATATATATGTGGGCCCTGATAAGGCGCAGATCTAACAAGTATTTAACATCTGAAAGTAGTACTATTCTCTGACAGTTTCAAACAGCCACTGCAGAGTTTGCCACAAACAATGTCAATAACAATTAAGAATCCAATGAACGGGTGTAAGGCCAGGGTAGAAAAACAACTGACCAGTGCGTACCTTTACCAGACCATCAGCAATTAGTTTCTAGAGAGACAAAACTTACCAATTTTCTAAAATATTGTTCTTCATGAGCTGCTTCCATTTTGCCAAAAGCTCCACCAGCATCTCTGTAATAACAAGGATGATGAAGATAATACCCAAAATAAGAACAACAGGCATCATAGTTTTGTCATAAGACAAAGCTCCACTAGCATCTCTGTAATAACAAGGATGATGAATACCAAAAATAAGAAAAACAATGGCATTATAGTTTTGTCATGAGACAAAGCTCCACCAGCATCTCTGTAATAACAAGGATGATGAAGATAATACCAAAAATAAGAACAACAACGGGCATTATAGTTTTGTCATGAGACAAAGCTCCACCAGCATCTCTGTAATAACAAGGATGACGAAATAATACCAAAAATAGGAAGATTAGAAGAACAGGCATTATAGTTTTGTCACGAGACATCGCTTTATCTATGAGCTTGGCACGTACTGTCACACAATGAAATTTTAAAACAAACAATTTCAGAACACAATACAAGATTGTGAATACAGAGACTACGTACTTTACAGGAATATCAAAATTCTTCCCACCGGCTAAATCTATCCCACTGGTGTACATCAAAATTTAATTTAACTCCAATATCTTCTTGACTCACTATTGGGGTATCTCATCTCACTTAACACTGGTTACACTAATCTTTATTTTCACGTCAATACTGGGTTGCCAAGTACTGACCAAACAGACAAAACGTCAAACACATGTTAATTAACAAGTTGGTTATCAATAATAATAAATACTAAATTCATTATGAACTTCAAAATCAGCGTATATGCAAACAACGACATATTGATCAACGTTTCGGTTTACTGTCTCTAAACTGTTCTCAAGAAAAGTTCACAAAGGCGACACAGATGGAGAACAGACTATACAGGTACATGTCAAAATGCATTGTGAGGGGAGAGACCATACGGTACTCATATTTTGACCAAAAACAAATGTGATCGATTGACTAAATTCATTATTCTTTTTTGCTTAGAATGACAGGATTACGCAGAGTAGCGTGTAATATCCATGAAGAAGAAATACTTACCTAACACTGCCACCTGTACCACCCCCCTGAAATGAAAAAGCAAGTAGACCAATAGATTTTGACATACAGTTAAAAGGAGCATAACAAGATACTTCACTCAATGAAAACATAATATCGGTTTCAAAATTTCTTCTGTCATGCAGCTCTGACAGTCCAACTAAATGCATTAAAGCAAACTTCCCGTGACTTTGCTAAAACGTTTGTTGTAAGTTCTAAAGTTCATTGTAACCAAATAGTACACAGCTAAGTTGGATCAAGCAATGTGGAAGGGAACGTAATAAACATTACAACTGAACGTTGTAAACAAGGCACAGAGTACTGTGGTAATGGTCAGATATAACGTGCCCGAATTTTGAGAACCAGTTTTCTCCACTGAATAACCAACATCAAAGTTAACTGGTTCTCAAAATACGGGCACGTTATATCCAACTATTGCCGAGTACTGTAATGCCATTTGACTATACAACAACAAGGGCAATGAGAGCTCCTAAAAGTTTGGATTTATTCTTTGCTGAAGGTAGCAATTAGTGAGCATTCTAAATTCATTCCATTTTCTTCACTTCCTTCGCATAAAAGATAGTTGCCAAACTTGTTTTTTTTTTAAACTTCAAAGGCTAATTACCTAGTGGCAAATGATTGGCACTTTACTGAAAGTAGTTTTATAGCATCTACACAGTATAAACCAAGCTTGTTTGCGAGAAACTTTGACAAGACAAAATCTCACCTGTATGCATTTCATTCTTAAAGTGGAACTTGCAGGCTAGTTCCTTATCTCTGTGATTGCTTGGCCAAATTAGTTAGAAACACAACATATAGTGACGATGTGAATATGAAGTAGGTTGAAAATTGCCAAAATGTTTTTAACAGGGCTTGGAATGACCAATGACAAAAAACGGGGAAACTTTTACGGCCCAAATCATGCCGATAACCAGCCTTGAAATGGTCAATGTGAACCTATCCCCGACAAAAATCGGGAGGATTAAAAAAAAAAAGAAAAAAAACGTTACCACCATCAGTAGCATGCGTCTGCGTCCTTTTTAGCTCGCCCGTCCACTCCCGACCCACACATTTTTGGCTGCAGAGCGGTAGTATTTGTCGCCGCGCTTAACAATAACACGAGACGCCATTGAAAATCCCACCACGCTGTCCCAGATGCCCCGGCAATGTTGACAATTTACGTTCCTCCGAAACATAAAGAGCAACTTCCGCTTTTCGAGGTGAACGTCGTCTGCAACGCCGCGGTACGAAAGGAATTTGCCGTGGAAATTTTATATCAAATCCGATTTTTTTTACGCGGAAATATTATAACAAAAGCGGAAAGCACATTTGAAAAAAGCGGAAATCCGCGTTTCCGCGGAAAATTCCAAGCCCTGTTTTAAGAACGATTTTTGTGGCAAAAACGATCTGCTGCAAATCAATGAACCATGTCCAGTGTTGTAATGCTGCATGATGCGAGCTATGAGAGCCCGCGAGGTACGTCATTCGTGTGAACGTCACTTATTTGCAAAATTTTTGGCTTTCACATTTACAAGTTTCAGTGAACGAATACAACTGCAATTTGTTTAGCATAGATTATGTTCAAACAGCATTGTCGTTTAGTTCCTGCTACACATTATCATAGTTAGGGGCATGCAAGTACATCTTTAAAACGGGCAAATTGACAACATGCAGCAACAAATGACATACCGTTGATGGCACCAAAAGTCCTTGCATGCAATTGATCCTACAATAATTGTAGTTATCCCTTAGGGTACTATTTTAAAGAAACAAATATTTCTGGCTGGCATAAACCCACGTTGTGTCTCAAAAACTTTTTTTGGTTTACATCACTTACTGTACTAAAACTGGTCTCATATCATTCCTTCCAGACAAAAGGCGCTTGTTCGAGCATGGAAAGGACATGTTGTTAATGGTCGAGTTCTATGCTCCTCGTATAAAATGACCTCTTGTGTCAAATCAAGTGATTGAGCCCAGTTTCAAGCGCCCTTAGATCTTCGCAAGCTCAGAAACTATATCTAATCTGTATACCAAATATTTAGCGACCAGTTTTATAGTAGCAAGAGGCATAAACCTAAAGGAGAGATTGGCAACAGGCAGTGGGTTTACAAAAGCTTTGACTAAAACATAAAAACAAACCTTTCCAGCACCACTACCCCACTCGTTTGATGACATCAGCCGTGATGAGACAGGATAATGCCTGAAACAGAGAATACTGTGCAGTTCATATGCACGGCACAATATCTTATACTTCCAGTTACAATACCATAGCTTTCAAAATGACAGGTCTTTTGTTCATTTCTGAAAGTCTCACAATGACCAACATGCTTTTTCATGCAATATGTGTTGCCTCCTAAGCTTCAACGTCTTTACATCAGCCAATCAGACTGTCTGACTGCTACTTTCCAACCAATCGCCCCAAAGGTATTTCATTCTGTTCATCAATGAGAAGGCATGTTACACAATAATTCACTGTTGTATCCCTTGTATAGCCTTAGTGCATCGCTGCATAAATACATAGCTTCGGGAAGATCTAGGTAAACAGTGGACAAAACAAAACAAAACATAGAACACAGTTCATGTCATTAAAAACTACGCTCTTCCTAAAGTAAACTAAAATATATGTAGAAATGCAGTTCCATTACCGACATATCGTACCTTTGATAAAGAACTTAAAACGTGGGGAATATTTTTATAGACATTTCTAATAGCCAATTGCAGAATAAGCACCAGGTCTCATAAGAGTGTCGGGTTTTGTATAGTTACCAAATAGTGCCCTGGCACCGAGTAGATGCAGTACAGTACTTGTAGTGACGTAATTTTGATGGTTTAGCCTGTCAGCTAGCTGTATGACTGAACATTCCAAAGCTCTATAATATTATTTAGACAGCTATGCACCAGCATGACCAAGGCAAAGGCTAGATGTAATTTGCAAAACAACTTTCAAAGAGTCATTTAGACTTGCGAAAAGCTAGGTCGAGTTTAAGACAAGGCACTGTGAATCACAAGACAGTCCAAGCAACTGCGACCGCACTGGTCGGATATAGCGGTCCCGGATTTAGAGAACCAAGCAATCACCACTAAATAAGGACCCCAGTTACTTAGTCTTAGTGGATGAAACTGGTTCTCTAAATCAGGGACTGCTATATCCGACCAGTGCCACTTTGGCAACTTCACTGATGCAGTGCACTGACCGAGTTCAGACATCATCTTTTCACACAGTGCCAGTGACACTAGTGACAGACCATCACGGCGTCACCTACATCGTCACAGCTCAGCTGTTGACCGAAGCAATGACCATCGCCTCTGCTGGCCCTACCAGTTGAGGCGATGCAGCTCCTATAGGCGCTTTTCGGGCTAGAAGTCCTCGAAAAGCATGACAAAAGTCCGCTAAATAGGCGCAAACACACAACTCAGAGCTCTAAACGTGGTACCCCGTTTATTTAGTCCTCCCGCTTTTTGTTAGTAAGAGGAACACATTGTCATGTACTAGTCAGCAATTCACACCCGAACTCCCAAATGATATTTGGTAGAATTTTAGGGGGTCATGGCCCCCTTGGCTCCACCCCCCTAAATCCGCAACTGCATGCGTTACTACGTCTGTGGAAAATCTGATTTAGTATTTGACGGTCACTTGATAGTGTTTCCAATTCAGAAAATCAGCTACGTATTAGCATCACTGTTTCATGCCTCACAAACTGTACACATTGGCAGATTTGGGGTTACGTTAGTGCAAACGCGATTTTCTAAGGACAGTAGGTCAACGTGGTTTAATCTGCCCTTGCATAAATAACGTTCATACGTACTGAACGGAGATCGTTAGTAATTAACTGATAACAAAACCTGTACTATCACCCTGAAATTTGTCTAGTTTTCAGCAAAATTAATTGTTCTTTTATGGGCAGCGCAGCACTGAAAAAGTGAGGGGCTATAGCCTCCCCAACTCCAGCCCCCTATAGTGCACCGCCTACGTCTTAACAACACAGCAAATGCACGGCTGGTTTCCGGCAGCACGTACGCAGATGGCGGGGACTTCAGCTTTCAAAGTTCGCCAGTAGGACCGCAACTTCTGACCTTCAGCCTGATTAAAATAATGAGGTCATATCGCTTGGCGTGCGCCGAGTGAAAATGGTGAGTTCATGATCTTGGTAACTGAAATAGGGACTGCTCGAAGAAAACGTTTGATAACGGGAGTATTTGTTCAAGTTGGAAGGAATTAAACACATCGACAACCTCCTAAGGTGTTCCTCTATGCTCAAAAGGTAACAACATGACTTTGAAGTTTTAGTCGATGCGAGGTATAATTCTCTGAAAAAACTTCCGGCGTTTGCGGCGCCTATAGGAGCTGCATCGCCTCAACTGGTAGGGCGAGCAGAGGCGATGGTCATTGATGACCTACTGTAGGCAATGACCATCGCCTCTGTTGGCCCGAAGCAGAGGCGATGCAGAGGCTATAGGCGCTCTGTACGCCGGAAGCTTTTCGGCGAATTATGCCTCGCACCGACTAAACCATCAAAGTCACGTTGTTATAAATACCTTTTGCGCATAGAGGAACACCTGAGGAGGCTGTCGATGTGTTTAATTCCTTCCAACTCGAACAAATACTCCCATTATCAAACTTTTTCTTCGAGCAGTCCCTATTTCAGTTCCCAAAATCGTGAACTCACCATTTTTATACTGCGCACGCTCCAATTTTTACCGCGCTCGCTAGGTGATGTGAATTCGTGACCTCAATCTTTAAATAGGCCAAAGGTGAGCCATTGCGGTCTTGTCAGTCAAATGTTCGTTTCCAAAATGCCACCACTTATACTTGTCTTTAATTGATGTTACTTGAAACTGATTGTATTTAATGTATTGTTTGTATTTGATAAAAATAAATGCTGTTGATATGACATTTATTAGTCTTTGGGCACATATTTGACATTTTAATGTTTAACAACACGGCAAATGCACGACTGGTTCCCGGCAGCACGTACGCGAAGGGCGGGAACTTCAGCTTTCAAAGTTCGCCGGTAGGTCCGCAACTTCTGACCTTCGGCCTGGTTAAAAAAATGAAAAAGTTGATTTCACGATTTTGGGAACTGAAATAGGGACTACTCGAAGAAAAAGTTTCATAACGGGAGTATTTGTTCGAGTTGGAAGGAATTAAACACATCGACAACCTCCTAAGGTGTTCCTCTGTGCGCAAAAGGTATTTATAACAACGTGACTTGGTAATTGTTTACAATATGACGACAATGACTTAGACATATGATTTTGGTATCGTTCGATTCCTCGCACCGTCATCTTTCCAAGAATATATGAATTGATCCCCTACCGCGTTTCCTCCAAATTTTATCGTCGAATTTCAGTTGGCACTATTTCCCGGCGGACACCGCCATGTTAGCTCAACTCAAGATTACAGCGACACCTACTGTTAATGAATGAAACAGCATCATTGATTCTGAATGGTGTTTGCCTGCGCGAGATTCCCGCTAAAGTTTTTCTGACATAATATTGATGAACAAGTAGAAGCATTTTACCTTTTCCATTTTTTTAGAATTGTGACCATTTGACCATTTTTCCACGAAATTGTTTGAAGTGATACTCTTTTCACAAATTTGGAACCCTCAAAAACAACCTCCGCTGTTTTGCTAGCAGATGCGTATATCAGGGTCACCATAGGATCGAATTCGAGTCCTTGGTTCCGTAACTCGGGCAGGGGATTGACGGCTCTCGGTCAATTTGAACTTATAAAAGTGACGATCTGCAAGTCGGTAGATTAATTCAGTTTTTGACCGACAGGTGACTCCTTCCATTCAACATGGCGGTATTACTACCGGCGTACCAGGAAATAGTGCTAGAAGAAATTTCACGATAAAATACTAAGGGAACGGGGTAGGAGAAATTTATGTGTATATTTGGGAAGATAACCTTGCGAGGAATCGAACGATACCAAAATCATATGTCTAAGTCATTGTCGTCATATTGTAAACAATTACCCGTGACTTTGATGGTTTAGTCGGTGCGAGGCATAATTCGCCGAAAAGCTTCCGGCGTACAGAGCGCCTATGGCCTCTGCATCGCCTCTGCTTCGGGCCAACAGAGGCGATGAGTAGACCTACTGTTGACCCAAATTTGAACATGGCCTTGTCTTGTGCCATAAAGCTGGCTAATTTGAGCAATCGCATTGACATTGCCTTACAACCACTTGAAACAGATATGCTAGAGCACATGAACCATGCGATGACAATACCTGGCAATATTTAGAGTGTTTCTAACTGCACGCATCAAACTTGCCATCCTGAATCGCAAATATGGGGCCGAACAGACAGAATATAGTACCGCACTCTAGTGGTGAACAAAAAGAGCTGCTCGAGAGAGTCCGAGAAACAGAAACCTTGAGAGTTCATGAAGTAGGCCGACACGTGATGTAGCTTGGTCCTCATAGCGTTACTGGACTCAGTTGTGCGCCGGCTGTCTGCCGTGATCGGAACTGCTTGACATCTATCAGGTGAAAGTTTTGGTCAGGTTCACCCATTTTCTCCGCTTCACCAGAACTTGTGTCAGTAGAGTCGGAGACTGATTATGCAGTGGCGGATCTAGGATATCACAAAGGGGGGGCCCAACATTTTGTCCGGCTGTAAGCATTTGCGCAAACTGAACCACGATTGTAGATGCGCATAGCACCGAATGGGGGGAGGTCGGGAGG
>NMRA01000228.1:132106-234193 GCA_002633005.1 Phoronis australis | reverse complement strand
TGTACACTGTATGATATTGCGCAAGACAACTTTACTATACATCAGTTACAAACAAACGTGTGGAGTGTAATAGAATGACACGGCATGACAGATAAGGTAAAAACGTTGCACGTCAATTCGCCTGAATATCATGGTTGCGACACCGCAGTATTTCCCTAATCAAATCAAAATATATCTTAGAGTAAAGAAGCTAGTTACCTAAAGAAATCAGCTATAGAACTGCTCTTTCAGCGGTGAATCCATCTAAAATGCTTCGCTACTTCAGAAGTGTCGACGAAAGCGCGCGCACAATAAATCCCCACGCGTTTTGCCGATGAGCCACAAAGACTCAACAATTCACAATGCAAAAAAACTATATTTTCAGAGTGAACCCCCCCCTCAGTTTTTTCCAAGTTGGTTTACTTGGGGTTTACACATGCTGGCAGTGCCTTTTTTGTTTTGCTGGAGACGCTTTTGTTTTTTTTTTAATTTTTGGGTCCTGGGCCGAGGGGGGGGGGTTTAAAACCCCTGAACCCCCCCGTAGATCCGCCACTGTTCTGTGTGTTTAGAACTAAAAAAATCACAAGTCTAAACAACACAGATCTAGGTTCTCCTGTCTGTATTTCACGGAAGAACACTTCGAATTTATCTCCGAACAGACCCCAAACTCCTGCTACGCACCTTAGTAAATTGGCATGCCGAACTTTGTAGGCTACGGTACGTGTTTCCAAATACCAATAAATCCGTTACAGCACGCTTTTATAAGAACTCGGTGTATTTTTAAGGATATTACATCGAAGTTTGATGATTTATTGGTGTTAAACGATGAATTCAAGCGATAAGCCGACACCAGTAACTTGTGTTGTGAACTGTTGAACAGACTGCGTGTGAAACCAATGACGTCATTGGATAATTTCAACCCCTCCGTTTGCCGTCAGGTAACGCAACTGTACGTGCCGTTATCGAATAGAACTACTCGATCTAAATTGATACAACATAGGTTTTTTGGGTGGCATTCTCCTTAAAGTTCACCAACCCCACCAGTGAAAGTTTGGATGAATTGAAGATATTCTTTAGATTTGTATCATGGAAGCCGGCTCGTAATGATAAAATTAAACGAAAGTATGGCCTAGTTTACTACACAAAACTTTAAAACTCGCAATGGCCAGTAGATACTTTGAAAGCCCTGCGTCTAGCTAAGTGGTCAGTTACTATACTCTACCCGTCCGTTTGCTTCGTTTGGAGAAATAAGTCGAAGTTATCTCTAATTGATCATTCCTATACTGGCGCGACGTATTTGCAAGTATGACATCTTTCTATAAGAAAATAATTCTTACGAGTAAAAAAGACTTTGAATCAACCTTTACGGTTTAATAGTAACTTGGGGATCGGAGGCACAAATTTTACGCAAGCAAACTGGCATCATAGATGCTGTCATGACTGATGGACTGAAGTGTAAACGTGGTCTGTTGTACAGGCAAATTGGTGCTTAAAATAATGTTTAGGAAATGTGAAGCTTTTTCGGAATGCACCTTTCTACTGTCGATGACTTGTTTACGATAGTGTCCTGTATTCATACAGTATGAATAACACATCGGTTAAATCGACCAGATGTGTTTATTGCACATGCATTGCGCTTAATTCAAGCATGCGGCTATTAAACATCACTGCAGAAACGAAATAGTTGCTGCGACGCCACTTGCATGACAACGCTAAAAATCGTCCACAGTCCGCCATTTTTTCACGGTGTTGTGAAGCTAACCAATGACCAATGCCAAAGCTCGTGCCACTGCGCGATACCTGCGGGGTGGCTGGGCTAAGCACGCAGGGAACCAGCGGAGGAAAATTAAGCGATACCCGCGTGCTGGCTACTGGCCACCTAGTGGCACATAGGGAACCAGCGAGGTATCGCATTCAGCTTCCCAACCAGCCGTCTGTCTTACAAACCTGTTATTCTTGTACTCAAGAAGACACTATTTTATTTATTCTTACTAGCCAAACAGTACATTTACAGAGATGCCACAAAAATATACCTAATATTCCCAAGTTTATTACGTATACTTATCAGTACTATAATGCTGAAAATTTAAGAGACAGTCCATATAAAAACCAGTAGATTTTCAAAAATCAGTCTATACGTCAAAATTTAAAACAACTTCATTTTTTGTACATGGGTAGGTATCCTAACATAAACCCAAATGCCAAATTTTATGCACTCAATGACCCCTAATTTCGCCGCTGGAGCATGATAACACAAATTGCCACAATTGGGCATATTAGCCGTCTCAAAAATCGCATGTTTTCAGCAACAAAAATGAGTAACGTACAAAATAGATCAAAAGCTATATTTTGGTGGCTGAAATAACCAACGTTTACTGTACATAATTCTGTACCATTCATTAAAATCTGACATCTTTTGCTAGACAGGGGAGATAATCGTCAGACCACTTTTTGGGACTAATTTTAGTGGCCATTTTTGTGACCTTCTTACTGCCATAAAACACCTTGTAGCCTTATGTGACGTTTTGAACATACAGTTAAAGAGTTAGTCTTGATGACTGAGCAATAAAAAATCTTGCCTCAACTTTGCACCTTAGTGAAAATTGTCTTGCAAAACTGTCTATTTCATAGTTTGGAAATGTCAAGCAGAGTTTACAGACCATTTGAACAAACTTTTAGGCAAGAAGTCTGCTTTAAATAGTTATAGAAACCAAGTCTAAACTCTTTCAAATGAAAACAAGATGTTTTCCGGGTTTATTACGCGGCTAGTATCAAACCTGAACCCGATGAGCTTTGCCCACTGAGGGAGTCAGTTGAAGTTAAGCTTGAGGATATATAAAAATGTACGTGTAACCCTCTTGTATTCTTTCATTTCTTTTACATTATCAGGTTAATTTAAACACTCTGTAGAAATTTTAAATGGAAATAAATGCCTTTAAGATTAAACAAGTAAGAATTTATATTTGTAATGACTGGTTTTGAGAGAAGCAAGTGCATTTTAAAAAGACAAAATGGCGAACGATGTCGATGGGCCTTCATGTTCCTTTAGAGTTTATTCTGCAAAAAATCTGATCACAAAAGCTCTGTGCTTTAGTGAGTTATGTCAAAGACACCACTGAACATTTGAGATACAGGAAACTACCTCAAAAAGCCTGTGCCAGAGTATGCACTCGTACTACCCAGAGTCGGGGAATTTTTGACTGAACAGGACCAGTCATGGAAGAGTCAGGTAATGCTGGATGTTACCACTCTGCTCCTCTCCTCATGAACGTAGCAGCCTTGTCAAATTCTTCCGGCTTTTCTGTTTCGAGATATGACTTTAGTGAAAGTCAGAATGGAAAAGATCTCTGAAATCGCAAGATCGCTCCACTCAAACAACATGCAAAGTACTTTGTAGCCGAAGGTAACAATATCATAAAGTTTCTGGATTTAAAAGAAGCATTACTATCCAGAGGCCGTGCGAAGGGATGTTATGTGTATGCATGTTCAGCCAATGCAACAAAGTCTTTTCCAAAATACTCAATTCCTGGTATAAGCACATTCCCAAATTCCCACTATTCCACCCAAGGAATTCGCGTGTGGAAATCATTCCATGTAGGTGACGGCAAGTTCCGTACAATTACTGAGGAAATGGGAAACCTATTTCTCTAAAATACACTAACATCTCTAGACATGGCGGATTTTCAACACCAAGAGTATCTAGTGAAGAGCCCCAACAAAGTTCCCTTGTACCCAGCAAGGTTACTCGATTTTTTTGCTACAGACGCAGAACTAGGTCAGCATTTGGTTGTGGGTAACCACACTGAACATTTACAGAGGGAAACCACGTATGACCACATCGCACGACAGTTGTCAGAAATGCTTTCAGATGCAAGAACCGGAGCGTCATTTGAGGCAGCCTCAGAGTACTATTTGGATGAGACGAATACTGAAGCAATACGTTAGGCATTGAAAAAAGGTAAAGTGTCAAGTAAGATTTTCAGCAAAGGTTAAGAACTTTCTGACGAACATATTCGATGAAGGAGATAAGTCAGGTAAAAACGTTCACCCTCGGAAGTGCCATTACGAGAACCCACTGCTAAAGCGTTTACCTGTGAAAGCAAGTGAATCGCATATTGGTGGATTTTTTAGAGGTTGTCTGCAGCAATGTTTATGACGATGCAATTTCTGCTGAAGATGCTGTTATATCGTTAGAGTTACTGAATGAAGTGGCCGGTAAATGAGCTCAACGTCTAGCCTAGTTTTGTAGCATACCAGTCAAAGATGTGTGATATATGAAGTCGAGACCGTTACTTCTGTTTACTTCATGTCTGTCATGAATGAGCCATTAATAAAATTGTCTCTCGCGAATTATTTTCTATTGACTGTGAATGTGTACCTTTTTATACCACTGATGATCACACTGACAGAAATATTCGGCGTTAGGGTGCCCGGTGTGTGGAGGGAACACCAGATTTCTGGCGACTGGTGGCGACTAAAATTTGTAGAAACCAGCAGGACATTACAATATGAACCCAAAGTTACAATGACTATTGACAAGTTGAATGATTTTTTGCACTGAAAACTAGGGGGTCATATCCACCTTGGGTGCCTTCCTTTGCCTGTGGCACGAACAAGGCAGATAGAAAACAAGGCAGGGGTGAGTGCAGTAACACTAGAACCTCTCTAAAATTTATCCAAAACCACGTGTTCTCATTTAAAATGCAGGGCAATATCTTGCGAAGTCTTGAATTATAGCAAGGTCCTCGTGTTACTGCTCTTATTCTAGATGCGTCTTCAGTCTCTACGTCGTAAACAAAAGCAGCGCCATCTATCATTTAGAACCACGCATGCCAGTTGATTTACGTTACATATTTTTTGTAATAAGCAATCATCATCAATGCCGTTTTCAGAGAATGGAAATTAATAATGCTGTCTGCCTTTTCTCCAAAATACAAGGTTTTTATGTCGTGTTTCGCAAGCTAATTATATGTTCCAAGAGCCCCCTATTGGCAGCAGAGGCAACTGAGGACATGCAAAGGGACGAAGTGCAGTTCGTGTAATGCTTCGTACGCAAAAATTACATTAGAGGCAAGATTTTTTATTTTAGATTATGAACAGGTTGGGAATGACTAAACAAATTATTATAAAGTCAATTTCAGGAAAGGTGCTTTATGGCTGCTACAGAGTGCCAAATTTGGCCGAAAATGGCTTCAGTGAAAACCTGAAAAATAGCCGTTTTTGCCTCACAAATTCAAAGCGTACAAATTTAAAAATGGATTTTGAAAGTTATGCCATTAAATTATTCAGCCACTGCGCTTTCAATTCGTATTATTCATTTGTTTTNTTTAAACTGATTAAGTGCATGTACACAAATTGTGACATCAGGCCATTTTAGGCACCACTCGTTCTTACAAATATTGAACAACACACTACTTTTCATTGACATTGCAGCAGCTGTATTTCTCACTTGCTATTAGAGACAATAAATTAGCATAAAATCCCCATTCAAGAGTGCTAGCAATAAACCATTCCCTGACAGGCATTACAAAAACATACAAAACTCTGCAGCATTATTTTTACACATGTAATTACACTGGCATTAATTACGGTAGACTTACCCGAACTGCCGCGAAGGCAGTAGATTTGTTAACCACTTCTCCATGTCCCTCAAAGCAACGTCAAACCTTGGGCTAATAACACCACACTGTCAAGAAAAAAATGACTTGAATTTAAGCAAATTACAACAAGATACACAGCAACATATTTATGAATCTCTATCCAAAATACTCCAAGCCCTAACCAGTGTTCTCAACACCTGAAAACCCAAATGTGTCTGAAGTGCATAAACATCAACAAACCTGAAAACTCGAACGTCTCCGACATTTCACAAGAACAGCGAAACGGGACATAGCAATATATCAAAATAGGTCATAGAGAACACTGGTCCCAACTCCACTCAGCGTTTGGGAAGGAAACCTCCTTACACTCTGTTTACATGATACACCTGTTCACTTTACCAAAGATCAAATCTGTCTATGCCTTAGTGATTATAACACCATAGCTGCAATGGGCACTGATTTCACATCACATCAACTCATTAAGCACAAAAACTGTTTAAGACTCTCCCATTTCTCCACTTCTACTATTAAGAAAGCTTTAACCCCTAGCCTCCAACTAATTTTTTGTCAAGTTGACCCTGGTCTCCACATTGCAGGCAAGGACTCGTCTAGGATATGAAATGTGGGGGTTCAAATTTGCGAGATTGACACTTGCCACTGCAGGGATTCCATATGAGGTCACCCTGACGACACAGGAATGGGAAATATTCCTGCCCGAAAAACATGGCTGCCAGCATTTGCCGATCATCAGTGTGACAGTGAGTAACAGTCTGTGATCTCGATCTGAATATTTATCAAATTGAACCAATGAATTGTAGGTTTCAATAAAATTCTTCAATCATTAATGTTAAAATTCTTCGTTAAGCCATCATTTTGTTTTAAGACATGCTGTCTTTTTTCTCTTGGCCCTGCTGTACACGCAGTTATTTTTTAAAAGTGGCCGTCTCAATGACTGTCATGAATGCATGGAAATATCTAACGATGACTTCCCATAATCTTGTGTTATCACGAGTGCATTGCAACGGACCCGATAATACACGCGATAGGAATTTTTGACAACAAACACAGGCAGGGGATAGAAACGATTCCATGGCCATGCCTCCAATTTTCAGGTACGATTCCCTGTCTGGACGAACACACATGTTGTTGTCATGTGACGTTTGTTTTGAAGTTGCCTGCGTTTGTGAGTAAGCGAGCGAGTGTGTGTCACCAAAGTTCATTTGCCAGAGCAGAGACCGTCTTTTGGCTAGAGCCACGCAACAAATCTAATGAGCTACTGAGATGTGCATTGTAGGCCTGTCTAAAGAAATTTGCACAAGCAGTCTATCTGCCAGTTATTTTTCGGTGTAAGGGTGAGTAAGCATTCACTGTCAGTAGTCATTTTATCGGATATTTGGCTTAAAAACACCAATTATGGTTAATCAAACAATTCATCTTAAAAATAACGCAAACATTTTTTGTAATATTAGAACCTGTCGGAAATTAGTGCCAATATTCATTTCTTGCCGATGCTATGCTACCCGTTTCATGAATGGATACTTCCCGACTAATGTCTTTGATGACAGGTTCACGTATGTAGCACGCGCTTCCTGGCCACGTGCTTTGAAAACTGGCCAAGCTTTTTATTAGTCTTCGATTCGCGGTTTTCACGTGTACAAAGAAATTTGGATTCCTGTTGAAAGCGGGAAATATCTACAAAGCAATCCCATAGACAAGTACACTACTTCTGTTCTGAAAGGCCCGACCATTGGTCCTCGCAATATCAGCAAAGCTTTTGTGTTCGTTTTGAGGCATGGCTGAAGTTTGAAGTGTATAGTCACGGCTAAATACCGACATAGCGACGTGGCTCGTGGTCTACAAATTCTGCGCACAATGATTTTTTTCAGGACTGTCCGATATTTTATTGATAAATTGAAGACGTTACTGTAGAATTTTGGGACTGTAGGTAAGGCCTTTTTCACACGTACACGTTCATGGACTGGGCGCATATATTAACAAAGTCTGAAAACGCATGGGGGGCGCTTGTAGGGGCATGGGCGGTTATTACGGCGAATACGGTATGTGGGGGTTTGTTTTTTGCCTGTCCAGGGGATTAGAGATTAGGGGTTTATGGCAGGAATTTAAAGGCGTGGCAATGAAATCGTTTCCACCTCCTGAGAGGTATACATACTTTGTTAAGTCTGCCATTGAGGTTGACCACTATTTTTCCAGCTCTGTGATCATCAATAATTTCAAATTCTCCAATGTAGCCTGTAAAAATAAAAATTATGGTTAGTTTCAGTAACAGTTCTCTAAGTTCATTATCAATCTGATTATGAGCACAGACATGAAAAAGTTCAGGGTTAACGCTTCGGTTTTACGTGGAAACCATAATCAGGGAAAACACTAATACCACATATATCACCAACAGTCGAAAATGTTCATCAATTGCAAAGCAATCCTCTAAATTATAAAACTTGAAGTCACATAAGCAGGGCTTGGAATGACCAATGACAAAAAACGCGGAAACTTTTACGGCCCAAAACATGCGCGCTACCCACCCTTGAAATAGTCGATGTGAACCAACAAAAATCGGTAGGACTAAAAAAAACCTTACTACCATCAGTAGCATGCGTCAGCATCCTTTTAGCTCGTCCGTCCACTCTCAACCCACACATTTTTGGCTGCAGAGCAGTAGTATTTGTCGCCGCGGTTTACAATAACACAAGACGCCATTGAAAATCCCACCACGCTATCCCAGATGCCCCGGCAATGTTGACAATTTACTTTCCTCCGAAACATAAAGAGCAACTTCCGCTTTTCGAGGTGAACGTCGTCTGCAACGCCGCGGTAAGAAAGCAATTTGCTGTGGAGATTTTATATCAAATCCGATTTTTTTTTACGCGGAAATATAATAAAATGCGCGGACAGAACATTTGAAAAAAGCGGAAATCCGCGTTTCCGCGGAAAATTCCAAGCCCTGCATAAGGTGAGTTTGTAGCTCAAATAATAGTGTAATCAAGTGCAAACTTGGACTCACACCTGATCGGTGTAACCCATAACTTAATGGAAGCACCACCATTGCATTGCTTTGTTTTTGGTTTAAGACTTTGTTGTGCTTATTTATTTCTGCTAGTCTGTGCTCTTAATTACACAAATGCCTGAATGTTTCAATGGAAAGAGTCTCAGCTGCTAACTCAATTTGAGTTTACGACATCAGCTTGAACTAGTTGGTGCTTGATGGGACTCATTATAACTTTTTCATTCAGGGAAGTGAAACTGTTGGAGTACCTGCCAGACACAAGTTTAACAAAAAATGTCAAGAAATCCTATAGTTCGACAATAGTTGAGACAATACTTTTAAGATAAGTTAAGCTGGCTAAAAATGAACAAAAGTCATCAAATTACGCGATTTACACTCTTACATAAAACTCTTTCCAAAATAACTTCAAGAACATGGAAATCCGTGACTCAAAAGACGACTCAGAATATATTGGGGTTAGCATCCCTAACATTGCAGATTTGAAAATGGCACACATACGTGTTGTTTGCCACTCAAGTTGCTGCCTCATTCCAGGGGCGGATCCAGGATTTTTAGTTAGGGGGGCCAGGGCAGAGTATTAGCAAGGATTTTGCCCGTCAGACGTTCGCATTTTCGAACTGCCGAATGGAATCTGGGAGTTTTAGGGGGGAGCATGGCCCCCCTCTAAATCCGCCATTGCATTCCGCAATATCTTAAGATCAGATGAATGTGTTAATGGTTTCAAACTCCAAATATATTTGAATTGAACATCGACAGC
Source organism: Phoronis australis (assembly GCA_002633005.1). Lineage (NCBI taxonomy): Eukaryota > Metazoa > Phoronida > Phoronidae > Phoronis > Phoronis australis. The sequence continues at coordinate 224,835 of NMRA01000228.1, read as the reverse complement.
TAAAATGGACAAAATGCAGTTTTAACTATCATTACAAAAGAGCTCTTACCGTGTTTCATCATTACTTGGAGAAAACGAGTGATAACTTTTGAAGATGGCCTAAGGAGGACTTGTCTTTTGCCTCGCTTCTCAGCATTGCAAATACTCTTCAAAGCATCGGCCAAAACATTCATCCGCACCATTTTGGCGGCTTGTCTGAAAAAAAAACGGACATTCAATTTTTGGCTATTGTTTATAATTACTCGTAGCCAATTGGACATTAGTGTTTTCTGAATGCCTCTTTACACAGATTCTAAAAATGTCTAAACTTACTGATTTTCTCTTCTCAAAGTTTCAAGCATGTCATTTCCTTCTGCACCATTGTACAGTCTGACTTGAATATTGCACATCACTTTAGTTTGGCCTTCAATCTTAGTCGTTAGGGCCACTGCCACTCAATCTTAGGGTTAGGGCTACACTCCCTTGGCTATTACAGTTAGGGCTAGCCTTCCTTAGGGTTAGGCCTAAGGGACTGTTTTAGAGTATAGTATTTTTTCCAATGAGGTCACTCTCATGCAAAACGACAGACGCAAACAGTAGTTCATGCAGAGACAAGAAAATCAGAATGTTTTATACATTTTTGTAATCAACATAAAGAAAGGTTCACAAAATGTCAACACTGCATCAAGTGGCTATGACTTTGGAGTCTGATTGTAAATAACCCAAGTTTTTATTCCAGGTTAGCTTGGGTTCAGCATGAAAATTAGCATGAGGGATTCAACTACTAAATTAATAAATGTTTATTTCAAGCATGTTTGAATGTAGAGAACCAGTTTCATCCACTAAATAACTGGCCCGATATTCAGTGATTGCCAGGTTCTGTGAGTCAGGGACCGCTGTATCCAGTCAGAAACCAGAGCTACTCACATGTGCTGGCTTTTCCTGCAGCTTTGTAAAGAGCAGTTTTTAGGGAAATTCGGAATGTGTTACTTCACAAGTGTTAGAAAACTATTGGATTATAGTATAATCATCCAGTTATGTTCACGTTTCCTTCACAGGAATTCGCAGTCACAATTTAAGAAAATCTGTCACTAAAACAGGTGGGTTCCAAAAGCACAGTGCCTATTTCAAGTAGAAGAAAGCTTCAAAAACTACTCTAGTTTCCCAACCAACCTAGAATATTACATTGCCCTGGATGCCGCAGGCATACAGGGGCGACAGTACAATAACATCACGACAAAAAGTTTCGAATTTCAAAATACAGGAAATAAAATCAAATGAAACATGCATATGTGCACATGGAGTTATAATTAACACATGCCATAAGTCTGGAGACGATTCAGTCAAGAAAATTTGAACAAATCGAAAAAAATTCGTCGCGGTTAGCTCTAGTATCTCTTAACGTGTGCCAATTTGAGGAAGTTACGTGAAATCACACATGATGACGAATAAAAAGCCCAAGGGACACAAATCTTACAAATTTCACCCGATACCTTCCCAAGCTATTTTGCAAGTGTCATGCGCCAGCATTACACGCTATGCTCAGTCTCGCACTAGTCTTTGCCTAACTCACGTGACAGTTGAAATACTTTGTGGTTATTGCGCGTGTGGTGAAAAAGTTAACGATGACCAAAAAAGTGGAGTTGGAATTCATCGCCAAAGTCACCTTAATTCTCGGAACAAAGCTTCATCTAAGACATGTGTACAAGTAGAAAGGACCACTGAAGAAAATAGGCGCTTTTTTAAGTGATAGTTTAAGTGCGGAACGTATTTTTGACGAGGTGAAAACTCATCGGTGACCAAATTGTGCCAACCGCCTGTTTAAAATACACGGGACGAAATTCGTACAGAAAGCGACGGGAAGTATTGTAGCCCCTAACCATCCAACCGAGGGGCTAGGTGTTGCCTATATCCAACCACAGGCATCCTCAGCTTCTGATCGTTCCCAATAGTCAATACACTATATATACTACAAGGTATGACACTCCGGACTAGAAATTCCACGGGTGCTTCACTTCAGCCGTCCATAACAAACATAAAACTCCATAAATTTACACAAAACAGATGTTCAACAAACCATGAAGAATTGTTCTTTCTCCCAATACCATTTACGGTGTCCTGCTCCACCAAGTTCGCAAGATATTCACGGTCAAAGCACAAAAACCTTCCTAAAAAGCTTGTCCGAAGCAACTCCTTGGTCCCACGCGCAGGATACGGAATTATCCGATGAGTTACGGATGAACGGCAATTGCCGAGTTATCGATGCCGTGACTTTCCGCGATGAATCAGCAATAGCCGTACATCCGTACCTCATCAGATAATTCCGTACCCTGCGTGAGGGACCAAGAAGTTGCTCCGGACAGGCTTTTTGGGAAGATTTTTGTGCTTTGACCGCGAATTTCTTGCGAACTCGGTGGATCAGGACACCGTAAATGGTATTGGGAGAAAGAACAATTCTTCGACTTCATGGTTTGTTGAACCTCTGTTTTGTGTAAATTTATTGGGTTTTATGTTTATTATAGACGGCTGAAGTGAAGCACCCGTGGAATTTCTAGTCCGAAGTGTCATATTATAAATAGTGTATTGGGGACGATCAAAAGTTGAGGACACCCGTGTATCCAACCAGTCAAAAGCGCCTTCAGTTAAAGCATGTTCCATTTGGTTAGTTAGTGTAACAGGAATGATCTCATCTCAGTCTCTGTATTAGCAGGACACCTTTGGTTATCGTCGGTACTAGTGCGTTAGTATAATTTGACCATGCCTTATTTGGTCAGGATCCATCAAGTCCAGGAACTTTGACTTGGTGACTTGTCATTGGCCCGATTTGTCATGTGGCAACCTCTATAAATAGTGGGCCACCTCGTGGTTTCGGGGGTTCGGTCACTTTTCCTAGCGTCGTACAGACGCGACATTTCTGCTCTACCAAATTCAGTCGAAGCGGAGCTCGCAATTATGAATGCGTAAGCCCACTAAGGTTTAGCCCCATAAACTTTCGGCTATATGTCTAATTTCACCCCTATTTACACCTAAAGCAAGTGATCGTTCTCGTATAAGTTCTCCCTGCGAAGCGCTGGGGCTTAATTGTCTAACGAGACGCATAAAACACAAACGCACGCTCACCACATTAAACTTCACAACAAAGATCGACAATGTCCGACAACGCAACCCAAGATTTCCTGTGAGTAAACGTACTAGCGACTGTATTGTTTGATTTTGTAATAAACGCTGCATACTATATAGTACAACATGGTGATTGTTTCTGTTGACTTAAAAGTACGATCGTTTTGACGCTAAAATAGTTCACAAGTCCTGTCCGTGTTCGATAACGAGACGCCCCTGAGCGTCACGATTACAGTTAGCATTCGGACTGCCTGAATGATTGTCGAGTTACTTGTACAAGTCTATATTGTATTTAATAAGCATTTAGGCAATTTCAGCACGAATGCCAGGCTTTGAATGGTGGGCATTGCGTGAAGTGTTCTTTGTAGATTGATTCCATTCAGAGCGAAAATGCATTCGATAGGGAAGGGGATCTTACAGGGAGGTAGATAAATTTCAAAGTCTGAAAATTCCATTTCCAACTAGGATAAATGAATAAAAACTCGACTCTCTCTATTAAATGAATATTCAAGTCACATCTGAAGAGAAATACATTACGTTGGAGACGCTCAAGATGAGATGTTAACAGATTTATTAAAACACAACATGATAAGCAGCCAACACTCACCAATATGGCGACGTAAAAAGGCCGAGCAGCATTCTGGGATATTGTAAATAAGCGACATCTGTTGTCGGTGTACGTTTCTTATCAACGCTCTCAGCCAATCACCATAGATACTCGTTATAGTCTATGTTTTCACAGAGCCAAGTGACTCAGGAGTCACGCGGGGCCGGAATGAAATTATTGCCATACCCGCGTTAACCATGTCACTGATCTTCAGCAGGAATTACAACGTCGTTTCAACGTTGAAATAATGCCACGTTTTGGATCGTAACAGNACGTCGTTTCAACGTTGAAATAATGCCACGTTTTGGATCGGAACAGGCCCGTAGCCGGGGGGGGGGGCTTCGGCCGGGGTTCGATCGAACCGGCCCCCCTCCGAGGAAAATATCCAGCCCTAGCCTATCTAATACGATAAGATAGGATTTACTAGATGGACAAAAATTGTTGTAACTGCAAGTTCTACTAACCACAATCATAACCAAGTTAATAAGATTTACTTCTGATGTAAAGCGCTTCACAGTATTCATCGGGTCGTAACCGGCCCGAGTGGTGACTGGGTAAATGACAATTAGAGGAGGCTTTATGTTATTCATCGGCAATGAAAGAGCCAAGTCTCTACACGATAGGGTAACAAGGAAGTGGGGGGAGGGCGGAGGCCCGGGCTCAGACTCCAGATCGCGTTCCCTTTTTTTGGTCGATAGATGTTCCGAACAGGAGGTCCATACTCTCCCGGCCCCCGCAACATTCGGAACGTCTGTACACATACAACCGCGCTTTGCCCAATTCCCCGAGGCAACATGTTGCTCCCCCCTCTTATAGTATATCCTAGATCCGCCACTGCGACAAGTCTGTGCATTTAGCCAAATTTATTCAAAACTACACAATTTAGCTCATCAGAAGTGCGTATTTTCTGAAAGTATGAGATATTCCGTAAACTTTATCATAATCTAGTCTGCCACTAATTAGGACACGTGACCAGGATACCACGACCAAATTTCATATAATGTAAATATTCCAAGATAAAATCTCAACAACTCTGTGACTGTCGTTTAGTGTTCATTTTATGCCCTGAGCCTTAAATTCTTTTCATAAAAATCATCATCAAAGTCCTGTTTTTGATAGCCCATGATGCAATACAGCGGACCATTTTAAAAACAATTCCTAACACCGTTTTGGAGAACAGTGTATAAAGCATAATTTCTGAAAGTTTCATGTGATCAGCAATTTCATTACGTTTTGGAGTTGGCCAAAATCGAACATTTTTCTAGGTTCCTAAATAACCTTAAACGTCTTTTGTATTCTCTTTGAAGAAGAAATGGCTTTAGAATGGTGCAGCATGGCGTTTTAAAAGATGAAGAACAGATCGACGGCAAACAAGGTGTCTTCATTAAGATTAAACGCATCATTTCAGTAAGTCACACAGGGCAGGTGAACGACGATGATTGCTGCCGAGGCAAACTAAGCGGAATAAGGAATTGTCCGACTAAATTGGCACATTTGAACTGAGCTATATGCCATACAAAAATCCTGGGGGTAACATTATCATTAATTGTATATGATATGATATAATGATGATAGGCATTTATACGTGAGGCAAGTTTTGTTGATGTTCTATTTGTTTTTAATGGCCTTCAAGGCTTGAAATGACCAATGACAAAAAAAGGAAAATTTTCTGGGTGACGTGTCGTTCTACAAATTAATTAGCTTATGCCATAGAAAAATTTAACTGCAAGACACGTTTTTTTGCATGAATAAAGACAAAATAACGATAAAGAAGATACGAAAAAAAGAGGAAATCGGAACCAAAAAAGAGGAAATCCTCTTTAAAGAGGAAAATTTCAAGCCCTGAGCCTAATTGGCGAAAGGATGATCTCGCGTCAGGCGTCAGTTGATGTAATAGATGACCCAGGTTCATGGCAGTGACGAGGGGATAACAAGTCGTGATCAACACAAAGCAGCAAATGGAACATGGTGTTCAAGAAAACTCGTCTCAAGGAAAATTTGCTGCCAAGATACTCCGACTTCATAGGTGATGGTAACATTCGTTTATTAAAGTTGTAAAGAACAAACACTTAGTTGTTTGAAAAATTTATTGTACATTTAAACAACCACACAAATTTTTATAATTAAAAAACCTCAAAAGTTCGAAACAAACAAAATGTGTTCAAAGACAAAAACAGCTACGAAATTTGATTGTCTCCTTCCAACGAGTAATATTTTCATGTGCAAATTTCGCCACATTCCTGTGCATAAAATGACACAATATTGAATGAAACAGACTGTTAAACAATCAAGGGGACAAAAGTTACCTAAAGCAAAAAAAAACGTACACAAGTGATGTTCTTAGAACATCAACAAAAATATGACACACATTCTCAAGTTATGCTATTAATTTTCACCCAAACTGCTAACTCACACAAACTATTGTAAAAAATATATACATTCAATTTAATGGTTGGAATAGTTGATTCTGGTCTGCCAACCACTCCACCGCAGGGTTACAGTTTCGCACAAGGCAGGGGGATTTAGCAATGTTTTGTCAATTTTGGTTGACTATGTACTTTAAAACACAAGCACAGAAATGCTTACAACTACATGTACTTGTACTAAGTTTTAAACATGTTGAAAAGTTTTTATAATCTTGGTTTTACTTTACTTTCAAAAGCAAGAAAGAATAATATGCCTGAGAAACTAGAAGTTCTAACCCTCCACCAACTCAGTTCTATTTAACAAGACACCATGTTCACTCCAACCTAATGTGTTAACACATGTAGCTAACTTCAATCAATGAAACTATGTAGTAAGGAAGACAACTTAATAGCTAAGGAATAAAGTTATTACTACACTTGTTGGGGTTAACACACAAGGTGTTTAAATTGAAAAATTGTAGTAATCAAAGGGAGGGGATTAACCACAGCAGGGCCATGTTAAAACTGAATACTTTGTGGGGGGCAATAACTCAAAGAACAATTTGAGTTAACAGGTGTTCAATAAATTCACATACAAGATACAAATAAAACACTGGTAGCTGAAATTCTACAGAAAAAAGGTCAAAAAGACATGAAAATTTTGGAAACCCATAAAGTGTGTGCTGGCCCAAAAGTGGGCATTAACCTGGACGGACTCAGTAAATACAAAATAAGCTGCTACTGCTGACTACACAACACATATGTATTGATTTTTTAAATGGCACAAACACTGACAACAGCACCCAAAGAGTACGAAGGGCGTAGCTTTCAAATGTGGAAATACAGGGGCATATCGCACATACTTTCTACTGAGGGCTTATGGCCAAACAAACATCACAAAAAGCCAGTCACTCCTGCAAGTTTATTGGGCAGTTTGGTGCTACTAGGAAAAACATTTTTTTTCCATTCTTCACCATAATTGTGCACTCATTATTGACATAAAAGTATTTAATGTAGACAACTGACGAATACTTAAGCCAAATGGAAAATAAAAGGTTTTGAGTTGGGCATCAGGAAGTAAACTTAAATTTCCTTCCTAACCAGTCTTAGTGTAAGCCTGGCATGCAACCCTTAAATAAAAAAATTGAACATTCTGATGTAGCTACACCCTTGAGAATACATGTGATAAACAATTTTTTGAAATTTCATACAATATACAGGAAGACACTCTTTGTAGGAAAATCTTTGCTAGGATAAATAAGATTCAGGGAGTTCAAATATTCAAATAATATAAGAATGAAAGACTGCAAGACATTGAGTATGGCAGCAAATCTAACAACCCCAAGCATCATTATAACACTACAGGTGATTGTCTACTGAAGATTCAAAGAGTTCAAATGTCATAAAAACAAATGACTGCAAGACATTGACTATGGCAGCAAATCTAACAACCCCAAGCATCATTATGATACTACAAGTGATTGACTACTGAAGATTCAAAGAGTTCAAATATTCAAATATCATAAGAACAAATGACTGCAAGACGTTGACTATGGCAGAAAATCTAACAATCTGAGCGTTATCATAATACTTCAGATGATTGTCTACTGAAGTTTCAAAGATGACCGTGGTTGACAGAACTGACCACCAACAGATGTCTTCCTCATAAACATAATGAAGGCAATGGCACACAAATTTAAGCACGAACCATCCCCTTCTAAACAGTCAATTTGATTTAGTAAAAACAACTACATTTGTCGTTGCTCACATTAACCACAAAAACACTCAACAGAACACAGTCGCAACCAGACTTTGTGTTTCTTAATTCTAAAGGATAGTTCTGACCTGCTAATAACTACAGCCATTCAGGTAGTACAAACACAACTCCCACAAACATTAGTTGTGACTGAAAGCATTACGATTTTACGATGCACTTGTACTGCAGAGAATGAAAGATAGGTAGCAGTGTACTAGTCTGAGACTTAAATGAATGTACCGTACATCGAGAAAAAAATATAGACTCCAATTGATTATCTGGACAAACAAACACGGAGTGAATTTCATTCACTTTCAAAATGTATCAAAAATATATTTAATTTCATATTCTTTTATAGTATCTGTGAATTAATAATTGAACGTGGAGCTATGTATCTGATAGGAAGCATGACTTGGTTAATGTCAACCACGACAAAACTAGACCACCGGTGAACATAAAAAAATTCAAACGCTGTCAAACTGCACGGAAGTAATTTTCCCACTCTTATTTTTGCTATGAAATAGCTTAGCAGAGCATCTAAACTGGTCACAAGTCTTAGGAGTAGAATGTGAACCATCTATTGCAATGCATTACGGTGTCTGAATTGACTAGACACACGTATGAATGAAGCTCGGTGGTTCAATGGGTTGGCGTAAAAATCTGTGAATGGGCTGAAAGGCTTGGTATCGTAGATAAACCCCTCAGTGATACTCTTCTCTGGACACATAATGAAAATGCAGCTGTATACAGCAACAGCAGTTTCATTAAAATATGATAAAACACATCGTAGAAAACCTTACAGTGAGTATGATTCCAAGACTTCCGCCATATTGGGTTTGTGCTTTTCGGAGTTTGCAATGGTAGGTGTGGCCTAACTGTGTTTGTCGGAACAATCCATTGGCAAGCAGTGGTACAAGTTGACTATCAGATAGTACAATATTATGCGTGCAATATTCAGGTCACATGACTAGTTCAAATCTAGTTACAACAGACAATCACAACGTCAACTATTATTTACATTTTCTTAAAGCTGTCGTGTTTTATCGATTGTTCAGTTGAATAGCAAAAACACTCTTCCGTTGATTAATACGAATATAAATGACTCCACGATGAAATCAAACTGTGTATATGTTTGCATTACTCGTATCACAGCAAGAGGAATGTATTGAAGGGAATGTACCACACGCCAGTACTGTCCCTTAAGTGGACACTTAACAAAGTTTGGCCACCTTCATGAATTGGTCCTGGCCACCCACAACAAACAAGCGTCCACCAGCTGTACTGTCCAGTGCCTGGACACAGTGTATCATCTTCACTTCACCCAGGCTCTGCAAGAAACACAAAATGTGTTAACTGTGAGTACCTGACAAGTCATGTCTTGATCAACTTGTGAAAATCGACGAAAGGAAATCAATACAAAAACCTGGGATCAAATACCAAAATGTCTATTTTCTATTAAAGTGGCCTTAGCATGCTAACCACATAGTATACTAACTTAGTGAATACGTAACAGCTACTCTTCATAATTTAAATCGACAGTTGACAGGGCGAAATGTCGCTGCTTTAAAGTAAAGTCTCATATTAAGAGTTGTATTAGATAATATGAATTAACTTGGGATATTCCATTCCACATAATGGTGTGTGGCGAATGTTTTGAATCAGATTTACTCAATATCTGATGGTTGCAAAAATGAGTCATAAAATAATGCAAGTTTAGTAATTCTAGTTTTGTATGTTTATACTGTGGTTGGAATGATGGAGCTCATTGTAATGGAGTTCATTGTAATGGAGCTCATTGTAATGGAGCTCATTGTAATGGAGCTCATTGTAATGAAGCTCATTGTAATGGAGCTCATGGTAATGAAGCTCATCGTAATGGAGCTCATCGTAATGAAGCTCATTGTAATGGAGCTCATTGTAATGAAGCTCATTGTAATGGAGCTCATTGTAATGGAGCTCATTGTAATGGAGCTCATTGTAATGAAGCTCATTGTAATGGAGCTCATTGTAATAGAGCTCATTGTAATGGAGCTCATTGTAATGAAGCTCATTGTAATAGAGCTCATTGTAATGTAGCTCATTACGTGTTGCTTTTGGCACTGCTTCATTTTATATTATTGGCCATTTTGATGCACCATCGTGATGTTCAATATTATTTTAACAACCATAACAACAAATAACATCAAACGAAGGAACTTTAATTAAACACATTTCATATTGGTGGCAATTCTTGCTGGTGTCCTCCAAACTTGAGTTAGACGAATGTGACAAAGTAATAAACATTATTGTTTAAAGGTACTTTAATATCAATTAAACTTTGGTATCGTACATAACAATAGATGCGCTGATATAAACTGTGTAGTAAGGTGAACCTTTCAGAGTGACTTCAGCAGTTGATGAGAGGTCATCCAAGTTATCGCAAAATGGTGCACCAAAAACATTTGCATAATTTTATTTTGTTTTACGGAGAATTGTGTGTATCATCAGATAATAAATGAAACAAAGTGCTTACAGTCCAAAATGGTGACAATTTGAATGAAATTTTCAAATAAGACATCATGTGATGTTGTCGGCAACTCTGATGACACCGGTATAAATCTTTCACAACACATCAAAACCTTGACACTGCACTGCAAAATCTCCTTGTTAACCGTGAAATGAATAAGCCTAATTTCAACCCAAGACCAAAATTAACCAATCATACTGACTGACACTACCCAAACCATAGACACATTGACGTTGGTATGAGACACCCAGAAGACTTTACAACAATAAATTGGAATCATGGATAATCACTTTAATGCTAACAATATGGCAGTAGTATTGGGAAAGAGTAGCACTGTGACTACACACTGCATGAGGGTGTAAGTGCATTTAGTCCCATTGTAAGTTTGTACTTACCTGCCCAGATTCATGGTTGATTGCTTGAACACTGCATGTCCCACTACCACCGGCCAATACACAGTTGTTATCAGCGAACTGAGCACAGTACAGGAAGGCACCTTTACTGGCCCCTGTTGACCTACGCCTGTTGTTGTTATCAACAATCTCCACGTGGTCCGAGTTAGGAAAAGGAATGTCCTTAATCAGCTCTCCACTGGTATACTCCCACATTTGTAGGGAGTGGGCACCGACCCAAGAGCCAGTAAGAATAATGTCGTCTTCCTAAAAATATAAATCCTTGCTGGGTGTAATTTGCTACCAAAACATATCCACAGGCACGACAACAGTATAACAAGGAAACATTGTTCAAGAGTATAAACATGAAAATTTTGAGGTCTGAAAGAGAACATATTGATTGAGATGATCATCAAAAATGGTATTGCTATAGCAAGGATATTATTTAAAGACCTTATCTTAAAGGGTTAATCTAGTCCAAACGTTTAAAATATATAAGATGTCATGTTTTCCTTAAGTTCTGTTATGAAACTACAAGCTTTTTTGAGCACAAATTTGTAGCTCAGCCGAGAACATAAAATCATCAAGTACTCCTGTCTTTTTCGGTAACCTGACTTCCTTGTACATCATCAGTTCAGGAACAATACATGAATGACACATGTTTTTGATTCTCATTTTGGTACAAATTTGATTATCTGTAGTTCAAATTTTATCTACTTCTTTGCATATATTACGATAATATTTAATTAATCTCCTGACTCATCACCCAAAGATTGGTAAACGTCTTTTCTTCATTGCCATATCGTGAAACTGATGCAAAGTAAACAGCAATTTCCGTGCCTACCAAGCAGAGCACTTTGTAACTTGACAGTGAATTGTCATCGGCCTTCACCAGTCATAAACATGGAAGAAAAAACTTCCACACACAGCAGTTTTTTAACAATTTGTTATCTCAATACAGTGCGCTCCTCACCTAAATTGCAATAATGTAAACTTGTGTTAGATTTTTGGTGCCCGGCCGCAACAACAAAGTTTCGCAGAGAGTGAACTGTATTAGGAAGATAAATGACGGCGAAGAGAAATTATTCTAGTGTCAGAAGCATGACGAAGTAAATTTTTTAATCTCTTGGTGACACGAATTTCAGCTACTAAAGGACCACTGAGCTAAGTGCTGAACAGTGCTGTCCACGGTAAGGCTTCTGTCTAATATGTGAATCGTTCGGGCTGAATGAGAATTCTTTATTATACTTTAAAGTCATTAATACATTTGGCAGCATACAATTTTTTCTGAAGTTATTTTGCCAGCGGTTGGTATTCTAAGAAATAGGCTGCCACCCATTGTTAGAAGTCAGCCGCCTAACAAAGTCGCCGGAGATCCTGCTGGAAAATTGGAAATCTATTTACTTTCCAATTGTAAGCAAACTTCAGGATTTTATGTGTAACTCGATAATAGTTTGTATGTCACTACCACTGGCAATAATGGGTGACTTTTGCCTGCCAAAACAGCCGTCGTTCTTTCTCGCGGCCTTCACTACCGACAGAGGATTATATCCATCTTTGTTTAGTTTTTCACTGTCTAAATTAATATTCAATAGTTTCAACAGTTGTCAAAATATCATTTCTGTATAGTAGCTTAACTAAATTCTGATATTGCTGTACAAACTTACAAGGATATCAATTGCATCACCACAGACATGAGGCAAGTTGTTGCTTCGGATAGTGCGCTTCACATCATTCCCCCTGATATCCCACACCTGCAAGAACGACATGATAAGCAGGTGATCACTACAGGGAAACAGTACATCTGCATAACTTACCCAAACAGTAATAGTCACTTACAGAGGTACTGCATTCTGAGAACCAGTTTTCTCCACTGAATAACAGTCATCAAACTGGTTCTCAAAATCTAGGACCCCCACTAAGTGAATATTGCCGAACATACTGACCATTTAAATTATAAATGAAAACTTAGCAACAGAAATGTTGAAACTTGTTGCTTACATAATACATGAGATTTTATCAAATATTCAGTTCATTGGTTTTAGTTAGTTAAGTTCTATATGTTAGTTTTACATGCAGTTAACTCTTCACTGACTCGACCTTAATGAAGGAACCAAGGTTGTGATCATTGACCAACACTGCACGACTAGGTGTAAAGTTTGCCTGACAGGCAAAATGCAACACGGGAACCCACAATAAATCTTGCAGTAAGCAAACAGTCACCGAGCGCACTGGACTCCACCCTTTGAAACATTAAAAATGTCATTTTTCATTCAGCATGAGTCAATAAACACGAATATTTGCATGGAACTCAAGTTCTATGATATCGTTTGCTTGTACAGAGATAGGTCAGCATTGAGTGACAGGACCTGTTTATGTTCTGGTTGGGCTTTATAATGTATAGATTAGCATTAACTCAATAAGTAAATATACTTTCCGAACGGGACAAATGCTCTGTATATATAAAACTAGACATGCACACTGTTATGTGACCACATTCACCCATCAATCAAAGCCTGTCCCACTAGACTAGGAAGACTTAAGTCAGTATGACTGGCACAAAGACCGTCAAAATTCTATAACAGGATGTTGATAAACTGACAAAAAGAATTCACCGCGGTTGTTGTGTACACAGTGATGCTCTAACTACAGCATTTACTGCACACGTATGTAAAATTGAATGTATTTAAGAGTGGAGGACACATACGTTGAAAAATCATGGTAAGATTCAGTGCATCAATGCATATTAGGAAAAAATGAAATCCCAAAAGATTTAGGTAAATATAATGGAAATACAATGTGTCTCCACTTTTAAGTCACCGTAAACCTAATCATGTGTGGAATAACTTAGTGTTAGTAAGTTCCTAAGCATGATGAGAAGTGGAACCTCACATAGATCAATTTGCATTGTTTCAACTCGTTCCTGGCTGCAACTAACTTTGAATCCATCCATTATCAGGTGTTCGCAATCTTATTGGGTCATTTTGTGAGGTCAGAGGGTAGCAAATGAAATATCCAATACACATCGCATGCACAGATTTAACTGGTCTTATGATCATCTTGCATACCTTTAAGCCATCGTCCCAACCAGCAGTTATGAAGATGTCATCTCTGCCAGGGTGGAACTTCAGGGCATATATGCGCTGGTGATGGGGACCCACTGTATCATCAGATAAATTTGGCACCTGAGACCTAAGTACACCATCGTCATCCTCTTCCAGAGCAAGGCCTGTTGTGCCCAGGTAGTCTTTGAAAAGCTGATGACACAAAACAAGATAAGCATGAATTAACAACAAAGACACAAGATGCATAATCACATTTGTATGTTGCTACTAGAGGTCACTGTAGTAGCACCTACTGCAGCATAACACGCATCTAGTAACTAGTGTTATGTTCTGAATAATCAAATGCAAGTTTGTACACACAATACAGTCATTTCACACTGTTTCAAGCACTAGGCCAAATTATGTAATGAGTGAGTGCATCTGTGAGAGATGACAACCAAGGGGCATTGCAGCAGTGATAGTTTTCCGTTCTGATAGCGGCCACTATTGTCAAGCGCAGCGATGAAATGATGCTTTTGACCAGCTAATTTGGTATATGGACTTTGTTTTGTCACAGTGATGGCGATTAGAAGGTACAATCTCTCGCACTGTTCAAGACTTGTTTGGAGACAAAGTAATATAGTGAATTGTTCTATGTTAAGAATGACTTATTTCATGATGACTGGACAAGAAATGTATAGCATGTAAGATGGACATAAACAGAACAAGGAAATAAAAAAATTATAAAGAAGTAACATACGTGGAAAAACATTTTGCCATGTAAAACTTGCGTCCACACACTCAAGATACAGGAGAATTTTGAGGATATTGCAACATACAAGCAAACGCTCTTGCCTAAGTACACAACGCAATGCCCCTTGATTGGAATCACACTATGTCTTGATCACACATGCCAACATTTTGTGCTTCTCAGCATGTGCATTTTGAATGTAAAAGGACTACATTAATATCTAAAATTAATGACTAATTAAAATTGAGCATGAAACTAAGAAGCAATTGATAATTCAGTTCATTTATTATTCAAACTGGATTTTCATGTTAGCATCAGTTGACCCATATTGGATTAGAATTGCATAGCAGCCTAAAACTGTAAGATTCTGAAGCGTTTTCTAATGTAGAAATGTTCCAGACGTTCTTAGTGGCAACAGACATGCAATGCTACAATGGCAACGACAATTTCAAGACCACTTTTGTTATGACAAGTGGCCTAAGTTTAGATTGTAGTTTTGTGGACAGCTCGTAAGGAGGAAATGCAGTTTTAACTCTTTAATCCTAAATTTCATGGGAGATAACTATAGTTTAATATCATCAGACTGCAGGACAACAATTTTTCCAGATCTCAGATGGTAGACAAGTTTTTTGACTGTCTTTGAAGAAATTTCTGTTGATCAAACATGTCAAATATGATTGAATATGATCTGCCCATTGTTGAAGTTCTAATTCACTTAAATTCAAAATTAATTCGGGTTCGGGATCCGAATTTGAAATGTCACACATGAGACAAGGTATGTACCAGATCAGAGGGGTATTTCAACCAAAATCCTTCACTGACTGTTGATAGATTTTTTTAAATGAAATCTTGAACACTCTATCTGGAGAACACCTATGTCAACATTATGTTATAATTGTTCAAAACATCACAGAACAATGTATGTACATCTTATGCTGCAAGTCTAACAGCAATCCACCAGCAAATAACAAATTTTATAGTGTTTTTAGAGATTGCATCTTTTGATCTACATATCCTCAAAATTAAACTGGCAGTGAGAAATGCAATTCCAAAAATGGCAATGAAAGAATTAAAAATATTGAATAAATCTATGCCTTTGTTTACCTTGTTGGTTCTGGTCTCATATATCCTGATGGTTTTATCTTTTCCAGCTGTACCAAAATAAAATCCATCCGCACTGAAGTCAACGCAATTTATTTGATTGCCTTTTTCTGCAAAAAAAAGTTTCATTATTGGACAACAGTCTGACACATGACAAAGCTCTCCGGCCTCAGAGCTTACTAACATAAATGCACAAGATGCTTTCACAAAATAAGCTTGCAACTAAAGGCAGTAGGTACTTAGAGAAATATCACCTTGCTTTCAGGAAATAACCTTGCAACTAAAGGCAGTAGATACTAAGAGAAATATCACCTTGCTTTCAGGAAAAAATCTTGCAACTAAAGGCAGTAGGTACTTAGAGAAATATCNATGTCAAATATGATTGAATATGATCTGCCCATTGTTGAAGTTCTAATTCACTTAAATTCAAAATTAATTCGGATTCGGAATCCGAATTTGAAATGTCACACATGAGACAAGGTATGTACCAGATCAGAGGGGTATTTCAACCAAAATCCTTCACTGACTGTTGATAGATTTTTTTAAATGAAATCTTGAACACTCTATCTGGAGAACACCTATGTCAACATTATGTTATAATTGTTCAAAACATCACAGAACAATGTATGTACATCTTATGCTGCAAGTCTAACAGCAATCCACCAGCAAATAACAAATTTTTGAGTGTTTTTAGAGATTGCATCTTTTGATCTACATATCCTCAAAATTAAACTGGCAGTGAGAAATGCAATTCCAAGAACGGCAATGAAAGAATTAAAAATATTGAATAAATCTACGCCTTTGTTTACCTTGTTGGTTCTGGTCTCATATATCCTGATGGTTTTATCTTTTCCAGCTGTACCAAAATAAAATCCATCCGCACTGAAGTCAACGCAATTTATTTGATTGCCTTTTTCTGCAAAAAAAGTTTCATTATTGGACAACAGTCTGACACATGACAAAGCTCTCTGGTCTCAGAGCTTACTAACATAAATGCACAAGATGCTTTCAGAAAATAAGCTTGCAACTAAAGGCAGTAGGTACTCAGAGAAATATCACCTTGCTTTCAGGAAATAAGCTTGCAACTAAAGGCAGTAGGTACTAAGAGAAATATCACCTTGCATTCAGGAAATAAGCTTGCAACTAAAGGCAGTAGGTACTTAGAGAAATATCAACTTGCTTTCAGGAAATAAGCTTGCAACTAAAAGGAGTAGGTACTTAGAGAAATATCACCTTGCTTTCTGGAAAAAATCTTGCAACTTAAGACAGTAGGTACTAAGATAAATATCAACTTGCTTTCAGGAAATAAGCTTGCAACTAAAGGCAGTAGGTACTAAGAGAAATATCACCTTGCTTTCTGGAAAAAATCTTGCAACTTAAGACAGTAGGTACTAAGATAAATATCAACTTGCTTTCAGGAAATAAGCTTGCAACTAAAGGCAGTAGGTACTAAGAGAAATATCACCTTGTAAGATGTACTTGACAATATCACAGTCTTTCTGAACTTAAGGTAACTGTAAACCTTATTTACCAAGTTGTACTTATGTGCAAACATCGCAAATTCCATTAGTTCTAACCCCTACAACGTATACATTTTCTGATCAAAGATGAATAAATTTCCAAACAAAATTTATTGTTCTTGTTTACTTGTCTTTCTTTTCAACAAGATATGATTTTTGGTAATTTTTTTTTAATTTGAACAGAGATTTTAAAAATATTTTTCCTCCAATCGTATTGGTCTTTTGTCAACATGTTGATAACAACATTTTCGAGGGAACCGTGTCTCATATTTTTGAAATAGGTTCTAGTTTAGACTTATTTCAAAAATATGAGACATAGTTACCTCAAAAATGCTGCTATCAACATGTTGACAAAAGACCAATATGATTGGGGGAACAATAATTATAAAATCTCTGTTCAAGGTCAAAAGATTTTTTTACTAAAAACACATATCTAGTGAAAAAACAAAGACAAGTAAATAAATGATATTTCGCTCGTTAAATATATTTATGTGAGAATATGGACTCGTCCCACTTATACCCCAATCTTTCGGACTGGTCCATTAACCCCTTGTGTAGATTCGCATGGGGTCCTCCTGCACTCGAGAGGCACTAGGACATTCCATTTCCAGCCTCACTATTGGTTCGTTTGTGTTACTGCCATGAGTTTGGTCAGCTCCTGGCTCCCATAGGCTGATGATTGTCACATGTCATAGGGCTCCTTTGTTCTCAGTAAAGTTATACTTCCTGCCATCAGTTCTTCGCTTTAGCAGCACTTAGGTTCGAGTCTAATCTGTCTTCATTTTTTTCCCACCCTCTACCACCCTCTCCTTTGGGTAGTTCCTCTTATCTGAGTGCTGGCGCTTTTTATTGCCCATCTTTCCAGAGATTATTATTTTATCTTTATGTTATTTGTACTCATATTTCTGTACCTTATCAGTCATAATAGATGACCTTATATTGCCTATACTCTGTCTCCTTTGTATCTGTGGAAACGGAGGTTGTGACGCACCTATTATTTTCGGAACATATTCCGAACATAAAAAACATTTTGTTGGAAAATTTATTCACCTTTCAGAAAATATCAAATTTGTAGGGGTTAGATTTAACAGAATTTAAGGTGTTTGCACATAAGTATAATCTGGTAAACAAGGTTCACAGTTACCTTAAATCTATACCAAAACACCCAACTTCAGTTTATAAAATTGTGTTGAGCACAAAAATGTTTCACAGCACCAGTATACCTATCACAGACTTGACAGAATCCTTAGCCCTGACATCACATGTAAACAAGTGACCTTCAGCGTCACCAGAGAAGAAGATGTTTCTCTCTTTAGGATGCCACTTGAGCGCTAATGTAGGGTAAGCACCGTAGCGGGACTTCTTGGGTTCACACATAGGCTTCATGGTTTCCACATCATACACCTGACACAGATATTTAAAACTGGTCACACTAAAGTCCCATCCACACACAGACTTACTTTACTGGTATCACTATCGATTAATGATGCGTTTTTAAGTAATGTCCACATAGACTTACCCTAGAACAAGTTGCACTAGTGCAAGTTCCCCGGCTTTAAGTGGAGTGTCTACACACACAAACCCAATAACTAGCGCAAGGCAGAAGTTGTTGCTCTGTGCATGACAATGAACACCTCATGCTTTTGAAAAGGATTCTGTGATCATCAAGGATTTTAAAAATATCTTGTCTTAACGAACTAATATTAGTACTCCGGGATGTTTGATTCTAGATAACGAAGATATCCATTGCCTTACCACAGACTGATTATCTCTCACATATATGCATTCACCAACAAAAGAGCAGAGAAAAGTTTGATTTCAACCTAATTTATGGAAATTCCAGAAGCGACAAAATTTTTCATTGACACCAAAATTTCTGTTTTATCTGCCATATTATTCAACCAAAATATGAGTTTAATTTAAGAGTAAGCTTTGTCATAGTGGGAGGGCAATTGAAACTTTGCTACAAGCCACAGCTGGCCTGTGGGCCCTAGTTTAGACACCATGACACAGATTACACAGATACACAAAGCCGCCCAACTCTGACGGCCTACACATGGTCAAACATGAACTAGGAATACTTTTGCATGATGCACTCAAGACCAATAACAATATAATCTTACCTTAATACCACCATTGCCATGACCCACACTCAACATTTTACCATCCATTGAAAACTGGAGGCAGAAAATACCATCACGATTGTTTTCAAATTCTATCTTCTTGACTTCTTCTATCCTTGTAAATGCATCTACAACAAAAGTGCTGTCGTAGCAATTCTCAACACAGGGAGCTGACAAATCAAAGTGACATATTGAAAGGCTAAAAACCATCACCTTCAGTCTTCATTTTTAAGAGCTGAATTCTCAGACTAAAGTAATAATCCTTGAAGCAGCCATAAACTGTTTTACTTTCCACAGAAATATAAATTGTTCTTCCAAAGCAATGACATAGGTAACAATGAACTTCCCAGAATTCCGACAGCCACACTGCCTTGGTGGCGGAAACTAAGCCATCATGACAAGCAACTTAAGGTCAGTATATAGGACCCAATTGACAACTCGGTGTATTTAACCAAACATTTCAGAACCAATAGATTTTAATCCAGTAAAAGTATAGATTTTAATCCAATAAAAGTATAGATTTTAATCCAATAAAAGTATAGATTTTAATCCAATAAAAGTATAGATTTTAATCCAATAAAACTATAGATTTCCTGAATGTAGAAAGCCTGTATAATATGGTTTTCGACTTTTACCAATTTCCCATTTACTAGGTCATGTGACCATGTCTTGTTAGTAAAAATTATTAAAAGATAGCAATGACAACAAAACAACAGCATCGGAAATATGACATTTTATTTGATATCAATGTTCAAAATCTGATCTAAAAAACGGTGTTACTGTAAGTTCCAAAAAATAATTTCATTTTCGTTTTATACAAATTAAGACTTTTCTCATGGAAATCAGAAATGTTTTATTTTTGTTCGCTCCTCATAGCAAAAGTGGAACATTTTAAAAACAATTCCTATATATAGTGTCTGAAAGTGTCATATGAATATGATCAGCCGCATCTGAGACACGATGTTCCAAAATCAGCCAAATTTGTAATTTATCTAAGGTCCTGCATAAGAAATTTGACTATTGAAAGTAGGCCTTTAATTTACGACACACACAGCACTAATTAGGTCAAGCTGAAATCACAAACTTCAAACAAGAACAAATCAAGTAGTGAATCTTCACATAAACTCCATTTGGTCAAATAGTAGTGTAATTATGAAAACTAACTTGCTGTATTAAAAAGCAAGGTTCTTTAAATAGCGAGTCAAAAGAAGCAAAATAGGATACGATTAGCATGCTGGACGAATAAGAATATTGATAAAGGTGCATTTGGACATAAAATGACACACACTTTTAACGAAAAATAGTCTAGGGACAGGGGTCTATTTTTTTACTTGAAATTGCAATCAAGATTATTTTTGTCATTTTTCAAGTCTATTTGTAGAAACTCAGGATATGTGTTTATTATTCTATTCTCAAGTACAAAATGATATCATGTAGGCCTACAAAGATAAGACACCGAGCCTAGATCTAACTTACCTGGAGGAATGTTCAAATTTGCCCTCAGTTCTTTCTCAATTCTACGTCGTGCCATGATAGCCCAAAAACCTTGAAACAAACAAAAAATTAAAGTAATGACCCAACTAGCAACACATACAGTGACAACTGCATTAAAAATTCTTAAATGTACAAACACAGAAACATCCATCCCTTCAGCACATAGATTTTTCATGGTTTTGTGAACAATTACCAAACCGCAATGTGACTAAGGATCATTAATTATAAATCAAACCAAATGCAATCAAAAATGCACTAACCCCATTCAAAAGTAACTCAAACACATTAATTACATAATTTGTAAACACATACAGCAAATTGCAAACATTTTTAAGCCCGGGCTACAAATATAAATGGCACATTAATTTAAGGCTACAAATAATGATTCGGTGCCTATTTTGCTTTTTTCTTAAAATGACCCAGGTCATATATTTAAAACTCTATAAAAAATGAATGTGCAGGAACAACAATCAAAATTCAGTTACTGTTGCCTTCACATCAAATAAAACAGGTTACAACAGTTACAACTTTTCCAGTAGATACACGGTTAAACAATGACGAGGTGCCCAGCAAGATTGCTGCTCATGGAAGGACAGAGTTTTCCATCTGAAAACCTTTACAAAATCTGCATGTTTTGTTTACGGTTGTTAAACAGCAAAATAAAACTAATTAGTGGATGAGACCACTTGTCAAGAGTTAAACGTACCACGACTAGCGTTCAACTTTGCCATCAGAGTTTGCGTACAAATTTAGTGATAAAACGAAAATGTATTAAAATATGAAGAATTTGTATTTTATTGACCTATTGTCATTGTATTTAGCTGGTGGTTTACAATAACACCCTTTCTGGTTAAAATGCTAATGTTTTCATCAGTGAAAAAGGACATGCATGCCTGTCTGGCTAAAATGCTAATATTTTCACCAGTGAAAAATGACATGCATGCCTGTCTGGCTAAAATGCTAATGGTTTTCACCAGTGAAAAACTTTAGTTCAGTGACCTGAAAATTAGTGAGCTTGGTTTGAAGTAACAACAAACCAACAAACTATCACTTCTTTCCAGGATTGTAGATCACTTCTACATAGGGACAAGATAAGTAAGAACAATTTTGTAATGGTAGGTGGCAGCCTAAGCCCAAACTTACTTTTTGACAGAAAGCACAGGTTTAAGGCTAACTTAGCTTGAGTAAACTCGGTGACAGAGAAAATCTCGGTCATGGTGAATCCATACATCAACCCCCTTCCCCTCACCCCCCCCCAAGATAAATCACAATCATTAATTAATAATACAAAGATTAATTGATTCGTATCAGACTTCTTATCTCATGAAACCTGGAATGTTGCACAGCGCAGACTTATTACCCAGCTCCAGCGAATCAAATAGATACACAGCCACTAGCCAGGTATCAGTTTTGAGGAGGAAAGAAAAATTCACAGGCAACTCAACTGTTGACATTGGAGTATGAATCAATGATAGAAATGTAAAATAAACAAAAGTATTGATTCTTCAATGTAAATGCTTCGAAAATCTAAAGCAAACAATGAACAATGATCCTGTTCAGGGAATAAGAGTTGCCGCGGCAGCAAATATAAAACCCAACGGTGAAATTTGCTTCGTGTAAAAGCAGCATGCAGGAGGTAGTTACACATACAGAACAAAAAACATAACTGTTCATTCAGACCACAGACATAAAACTTTAACTTAGTTGGAACAAAATTGTAGATATTCTAAATCAGAGCTGTTTCCATGCAAAAATTGCTAGAAATAATCTCAGATAAGAAATTTTCACCAAGAAAATCTGTTTATTCATAGGACAGATTCTCAGTTTCATAAACTTTGCCAGAAATAAATCCTGAAAAATATTCCTGAGTAGCTGGGTTTGTTTACTCAGTGGTGTGTGTTATCTGAATTCAGACTGCCTATTGCCCTGCCTTATTTGTTGGTTTATTGTCACATTGATGTTATCTGTCCTTGGCTAGTCAATCTGTTAACAGATGCTGGGTATGTCTGAAAATTGCATTTTCAAGGCTTGCCAACAGGGGTAACATAACTTGATGGGATTGATCAAATTGTCATAGGACTTATCAGATTAGTGGAAATAGCTAAAGATTTTTGCAGAATTTCTTGGATTTTTAAATACATGAGGACGCAGCTACTGTTGTGAGCAGGCCACATCACAAACATCTGTCATATGCCTTGTTCATAATCCAAAGTGTTATAACTTAAATATAGCTCTTGGCCTGAACACCTCACAAGTTAAACAGTAGCACTGTTACATGACCCTCAGTGAGAGCAAGAGGTTATAACCATTGTAACTGGGTAATTGACATTGCTGCCAAATTCCATTGGAACAAATGGTGCACCATGGCATTAACTGTTATGCACCAAAAAGCCATAGCACTGACCACAGGCCACTAAAACCACAAACTACTCTAGTTTTAACAGTTGGTGTGGACTGTAATGATTATGTAACAGTTACAACTATTGTAGGCCTAAGCCTTGAAGCTGGATTTAGTTGGTTTGAACACATGCAGGGATAGTGTCAACTCCAGGCCACAGCCATTTCTAAATCCAGACATCAAAGAAGTCCATTGTTAAATGTTTCCTCAGTCTTTTGTTGACTGACTTCCTTAAGATATACTAATCTCCAATGGAACCATAGTGTTTTATGCTCATGTGAAGTGATGCTATAATGCACACAAAAGAACCTGGATCCAGTGTTGGTGATGTTTATACCCCAGGTTGCCAATGCCAGTAGTTCTTGTAGAAATCTATTGATGACATTCAAGATGCTGCATTTCTAATCAAGCAGAAGCAGACTTTTCACAAAATTGAGCAAATGCAGCAACACTATAGTATGTGCATTCCTTTTAGATTAGCCGCTGTATGGAGTTTTGATAAAATCCAAAACCTGAATTCTGTTTTTGGTGATCATTCAAGCCACGTTACTATTTTCACAAGTTTGATCATAGCTCACAACTGATTACCATTAATGGATGCACCTTGTTAGTTGTTTTGAATATTTTATTATCAGCAGGCTGAAATTCTGAGGATTATTTTGCTTCATATCCCAATAGATGTTACTTTACCAAGCAAATGGCACCTGATTGTTTGTCACAAGTGTAATGTTTTAAAATCAATGTCCAACATTTCTTTACCAAAAAAGCAAGAGTTGTAACAAAATGACAGTTATCAGAGTTTCTATTAAACATGACGGCATGACATCTGATAACGCAGTCATGACTAATACTTTTAACGACTTTTTCACAAATATTGGCCATAACCTCGCACGAAAATTTGGAAACACTAGTCATTTATTTCCACCCCAGGTCAGCGAAGATATAACTTTTAAATACCATGAGGTTGACGCTAAGTTTGTTTGCCACCAACTCAAATCAAGGGATGGCAATTCTGCTACTGGAATTGATGGCATCAGTACTAAAATCCTTAAACTATCTGCTGAGACAATCTCTCAGCCCATTACTTCACTAATCAATTTATCATTGAAAACATCAACGATGCCATCAGAGTGGAAATCAGCCGTTGTTACTCCACTTTTCAAAGACGGTGACAAATCATGCTGCAAAAATTACAGACACATTTCAATTTTGCCATCTATATCAAAAATCCTTGAAAAATGGGTCCACAAACATCTTCATTCTTACTTCCAAACTAACAACCTCTTGACTGATGCCCAGTCTGGTTTTCGACCACTCCATTCAACATTAACTACTAACATTGACGTCACTGACCACATTTATTCTAATATGGATCAAGGATTATTGACTGGTGCTGTTTTTATTGATCTAAAGAAAGCATTTGACACCATCGACCACACTATCTTGTTAAAGAAGCTTAAAGCCTATGGGGTCACCGGTGTGGAAGCCAAGTGGTTTCAGGATTATCTTTGTAACAGAACTCAAGCTACCCGTGTCGGCAAAGATATCTCTGATCTCAAAACCGTTAAAACAGGTGTTCCCCAGGGGTCTATACTGGGGCCTTTGTTATTTTGCATCTTTGTCAATGATCTCCCCTCAGTAATTCAAAATTCTAAGATTGTTCTCTATGCGGATGACACAACAATACTGTATGCAGGCAGAACCTCATCTGAAATCCAGGCCAATCTCAACTCTGATTTAACAATCATTTCAGATTGGCTTGTATCCAATAAACTATCCTTAAATGTTTCTAAAACTAAAACTCTCTATTTGGCACATCCAAAAAACGTAGAAACCAACCCCTGTCATTAAGTATGGATGGAAGACCAATTGAGAACGTCAATTCCTTTAAATATCTGGGACTTATATATGATAAAAGTCTTAAATTCTCTCACCACGTTGATTATATCTCGAAAAAGGTGTCTAAGAAAATTGGCGTATTGAAACGCATCAGTAAATTCGTTAACAGAGCAACACTGAAAACCCTTTTTAATGCTATCATTCAACCTCACCTAGGTTATTGCCTCCTGGTGTGGGGTGTTGCATCAGGCAAGGATATGAAAGCCATCCAGGTTATCCAAAATAGGGCTGCCCGGATTATTCTGGGAGCTGGTGTTAGAGATATTAGTATCGAAAACCTTCATAAAGAGACTGGTATAATGAAAATTCACACAAGACATCAATCCCTATCTGCTTGTTTTATGTACAAATGTTTTAAAGGTCTTGTCCCATCTTACTTGTGTGCTAAGTTTAAGATGACTACTAATCGCTACAATACTAGGTCCTCATCATCATCTGATTTCAATCTTCCTAAACGCAGAACCGAGACTGGGAAAAATCATTTTCCTACAGCGGGCCCTTTTTATGGAACTCTCTCCCTGCAGATGCCAAATCTACATCATCCTTTCTAACCTTTAAAAGAATTATAAGAAATAGATTTAACTCCATGTAGTGTCTAAGAATTGCATGTTTATTCATTTGTTATTTATACAATGTCTTACTTTTATTAATTATTTATTGTCTGTTTTAATTTTTTATTTATGTTTATATTTTTTTAGTTAATTATCTTGTCTTAATTTCTTTATCTTTTACTTATCATATTTTATTTTTCATTTTGCTTCATCAGTCTTTCCATGTTAATTTCTTATTCTTTGCTTATTACTTAAATTTGTCTTTCATTGTGTAATTCTGTTTTTGTCTTACTATCTGTTTCTTTTTTACTGAGGGCCTCCATGGAAAGCATCCATAACGGACAAGGTAAGGGTTATTTGGATGTCAGAGTTGAAAAAAATTTTTACGCATGGTTGTACATGCTACATTTTGATGAAAAAGGCACTGCAGAGGATCGCACACCAATTTTGAGTGGACTGAAAAATCAAGCTGCATAAATTGCCAGCTACTTACCCACACCGTTTCCTAGTCGTATTTTGGCACTGGTCTACATGCAGAGCTAGTATACTAGCCAATTCCTAACTGGCTGGATAATCCAACTTAGGCAATGCATAGACTGTGGATGCTGAAGGTCTACAGGCAATACTCCTCTAATATGGCAATGCTCAACTGATTGATTTACTGTTTCAGTTGATTGATGAAACAAAGCTTACTAAACAAAATGCCTAAAACAGTTATCTGCCAAGAATAGACTGGATGTAAATACACTGCCAAAACAGCGAGAATCTTCCTTTCAGTTATCCGTTTGAAAAATATGGAAATTATAGGTAACATGGCCAAAAAAGTTGTGACCCTGGTCATTAGAAAACTTGGCTGTAAATAAATGATTTTTAACAAGTGGCCAAGTAAATTACATGCATAACATTGAATTTAGTAACTGAATTACAAGAGTGAAGGAACAAAGAACATCAAAGGAGACAATTTATGGACATATATAAGTCTGGGCTAATGTTACGCCATGTATCGCCATTTCCCAGCAATAACTACAGCCTACATTTGCAAGTTATCCATGAGGATCGCCATTAACCTGCATAAGGCAGGCATTCATTAGAAACTTGGCTCATTTCATGGCACCTTGTACTTCCTCAACAGATTTGTTCTCAATTCCTGCTGGCATCAAGTGGCCTACTTATTAGTTATCAGGGAATCTAATACAAGATCCTATTGTGTGGAATACAGCAATTATCACATTAAGATGGCCTCACAGCAATACAATCTGGCTAAAATAAATTGATACACGTATATCGTGGACAAAAATTGGTGATTCTTCAAATTGTTTGGCTGCAAGGGCTGTTTCATGAAATTAGTGACTAAAGACTGAAGACAGAAATTGGGTCGTACACACTGCCACTTCACAATAATTAGACTAATTATCTTAGCAATAGTAATGAGTTTATTCTCAGAAATTGTATTTTTGCTTATTTTCAGAATTGTTATGTCAGTGGAGCCTAAGATCAAATTTCTGGATTAAGTCATTTTTTTTTGAAACAGATCGCTGAAATTAAATTCCATGTAAAAACTTACATTACGGACATTTTTACCCAATGAAATGATGAAAACAAACCCAAATAGATGCATTAGGGTTTGATTCTCTGGTACCTGTTGATGAATAGTTTTAGTGAGTCTTTGAACCCTGGTATATAATTGGCGTGCTTGTCTTGATGCTGGACAAAACAGCACGTGAACAAACGAAGGCTTACGAATGGCCCAGATTGATATCTGGACTAACCTCTATCGTATGGAGTTGAATCCAAACAGGTTTTTGTAATGTGGTAGACCCACTAGCTTATTACCTTAGAAGTTTCAATAATTTTCAAAGTCTAAAAAAGACTTTGAAAAAGGTGCCCATGCAATTACGCTTAACCAGAGCTTAAAAACAATGAGTGTACCTTTGACCAATATACTTAGAAATATTGACAACTTTGTAGTTTAAAAATAGATTCCGTTTATGCCGGAGCAAAAAGTGCCATACTTTCTGAATTTATCTTTACAAAACTGTATATGCAACTTCGTTATTTGTAAACCAAAATATGCAGCTTCGTTATTTGTAAACCAAACTGGATAAAAATAACATCATTTAAAACTTTTTTTGTCCAGTTGTGCTGCAAATGTGTCCCCATTGTGTACAAAAACTTTCATTTTACTTTGATACAGGAAGCAATACTTGTGTGAACTTGATAGTATATGCTCATAAATCCATGCATTTGTCTGAAGTGGCATAGCAAGGTGTATCACAGCCCCAGGGTAAGGTAATGATGCATCCTCTCAATGGTAATAATTTTTTCCCATTCTTCCATCTATTTTTGGTACCCCCACCCCCCTTTGCTATGCCATAATGAAGATTGAACAGCACAGATCACCTACTAGAACTCGGCAGCCAATATTCTGAACAAAAGTGTGACAAACCAATTATCTAAAAGATTCTATCACAATATATAAAATTACTTCACAATCTCTATAAATAACTATTTAAAGTAAGTGAAGAAGACTTAAAAGCATAAAAATGTATTTTGACTGAACATATGGACAAGGGGCCCGTTCCAACAAAACTGAGTCAGACTTAGCTAAGACAAATCTTAAATTTTAGTAAATTTTAAGATAAAACTTAAATTTCAAGAAAGAGATCTTAAGTTTGAATTAGGTTTTTGATAAAAGTTTTGTCTTAATTTTAACTATCTTACCGGATGTGGAAGTTTCAAAGTATGGAAGTTAAGACCAATCTTAGATATAAGTCAAAAATGAACTTAAGTCAGTTTCTTGGAACAGACCCATATTCTCTTCATCCACACAAGATGTCATTTCAACATAAGAAAAAATATGGCCGAGGGATTTGAACCAGTGGAAGTAGAAAACTTTTACCTACTTAGAATTTAAAATGTCGGGGTGAAACTTTACAGACAAATACTTCAAATGTTAAACCTTTTAAGCATCCAAGAGACAATTCGACCATCTGCGAAACTATATCAATAATGAAGTGAACGGATATCACATTAGTGTCTAGAATCCGTAAGGGTTAATTTTTCAACAGCTGCTAGGTTCCGCCACTGCCTTTGTAACATACCTATTGTAAGCATAGTCAGATCCAAACCAGAATCAAACCTACAACGCTAATGAGCGACAGTTCGTACTTAGTAGAAAGTTTCTTCTGCTTTTTGACGATAAGGATATGTCGTAAAATTAACTAAAAATAGGTCATAATACCCTGTTTTGACTCACCTACAATGTCAGCTCCAGACACTAAAATCAAACACCTTTTATGACTTTCATTTTTGAGATTTGGAGAGGTAAGAGCCGCGTGAAAAAGTAATATGTCCCTCTCGTGGCCGACCTGAATAACATGAACCTCAACAAGAAGTTCCAATGAAAAGTTTTGTGAATAATCATTCTTCCTAGCAAACCATATATATTTAATTATGGGCATCATGTAGTAAATACTAATAATATATTTTATTGTTTTTTCATGATGTTACAGCCATTAATCAATAGTTTACATTAATATGAAAATTATCTGTTACCTCTTGAACTGTCAATTCTTTTGATCGCAACTAAATTCACCACATAAGGTATTTGTTTCGACTAAAAATTTATTTATTTCTTAAACTTCACGATTTGTGTAGGCCTAGCTATAGACAGTATAGATCAAGTAACTATGTCAGGCAGAAACTACCAAAAATCAGGTATCAATCACTCTGTCAGTGTCACGCTACAACTTCCACGATTGATGCAAAGACAAATCAAGAGCAACACTTTCTGACAATGAGATAAGTTTAATTGTTTCTTCAAGGTTCTTTAAATATCTACTAATCTAATATCTGCTGCCAAGTGTCTCGGAACTGAAACGAATGGCTCGGAAGGGGGACACAGACGGTAGGTCCTAAATATAAATTAGCTGACAAGGATGGCTGCTGCTCACGCGTAGCACTGAAATTAGTGAGCGTAAAATTTGTGCTAGGTGACGTACATATTCAAAATCATTCTACTAAACAGAAATCTATGATGCACAACGTGAATACATCTTAATTCAATAAATCTTACAACTCTTTTCCAACACTGACAACAGACGAACTTCACAACTCTTGGCTCTTCAAACTTGTAAACAGAGAGCGACAGAAATACGACATTCGAAATGTTCGCGCGTTGAAGATTTATGTATTAAAATTCCATAATTTATTCAAGTTAAATAAAAAATACATATGATCCGAAATTCAAATTCTGGTACACATAAAAATTGGCAGGTGGATCAAAACCTTTATTCGAAGAAAGCTTGATGAATGAACTTAGTTTCCAAAAGGTCAAAATAAAATGTTACGGCGTTGCTGATTGGATTATTTACAGGCACGCGCCTTGTGGGTAATCCTTCTATCCGACTTACGATTTGGGTCAGGAACCAGAAACTGGCCAGAGATTGGTTCGGGAGATCATAGTTGTCTACTGTAGCTTCCACTGAGATCATCACCGTCAGTAGATACCCTAATATTAACTGTGTTCTCTCGCAGCTTTAATGGCCTGCGTCCATAAAACATCAAGTCGTTACCGACGAATAAGTGTTGTCAGTTGATTCTGTCTGTGAATGTGATCGCGACTTGACCTGACCAGCAAGCGCCCTAGCCAGCACTGCAGCAGGCGACACGTTGTGTCATTTGCCCGGCTTTTGAACCTCTGCCTCAGATTCGCAGTATATCTGCCATAATCTCTGTCACCAAAACTTTCTGAACAAAGTTTGAAATTTGGCATACCATTACTTCTGATGCAGAGTTTTTGACCCAACAACTGTACCAATGCGAAGGGACGTGAGAATTTTACTTGTTGGTGAACGTAAGTGGGGTTGGATACCTTTATTAAAACTAATCTCTTGACAAGTACGATGTAGTCCTTTGTACTAACACAAACGTGTTGTGGTAGTTAGTCAGTTCACAAGAAAGTACTAGTAGTCAGGTCCCCCTCGGTGCTGCCTCAAGTTGGCGTGGCTGGCTGACAGGTGACCTCCCCATAACCTTTTGTATGAGTCCATTTTACCTCGAGCACATTGACTGTAATGGCATTCAGTCTTCAATTTTGTTGATGGGACAAAGAAGTATTTGAAAAAATATTTTTATTACTGGATTATAATTCGTTTGAGTTAGGAGGATTGCTACCGAAAATGTGCATTTACACTTCTGAAAATACGTCATAGTTACAGGGCCCTCGTTCACCCGAGGGGAAAAGTGCCTGTGTTTTCTGAGAGGGGATATTTTGGGTTAGGGGAAAATTCTACTCTGGTCTGCAGTACCCTACCACTTTCACAGAGCCTTCATAGGCTCCATCTCTTGTAAACATAACATTTTGCACTGTGTCAAATCCTCGCCAGTGTGAGTTGCAAATGAGTCGAACCTTGAGGAGCATTTTTTAATCACTTGAGAGGAATTTTTGGGCCTCATGAGGGAAATTTTGCATTATTTTTATGTTTTTCAGAGGGGAATGGGGCCGAACATTGGCCCCAAAATGGAGGGATTGAGGGCCCTTAGTTATACAACTTTGATACTAGCCATTGTTAAGTGTAAATAGCAAAAAACTTGTCACACAGGCTTGATTCGGTTGTGCCATTTATAATGAAGCAGTATTCCAGTCCTGACACCATGTAATCTTGCCTGAATATAGGAGTGAATAAGAATGTCTTGAGTGGGAGACTATTTTATTGTAGACTTATTAACTTTCCTGCAACATGCCTGTGTTAATATACAGGATCACATGTACATATAAGTTGTATGTCATACAACTGTTTTGCACAACTTGTATAACTTTTTGCACCATGTAAGGTAAATTCAGCTCAAGTGAAAACCACGTTACTAAGTTGAACATGCCAATATATTACAGTGTTCCTCCTTTAATATAACGCCATCTTTTTCAAATGAAACATCAGTCGCGCTAGCTCTTGTTTGCAAGCACTGTTGACTGTTCAGTATGGACCGTCACACAGTACAGTACTGTGTTTTTAACATGTCCCTGAAGCAGTCTTTTTCTGTTCACCTTTCTTTCTGGTCGTCATGCAAATTTATAAATATACATTCAAGCAAAATTCAAAAAGACAGAATGAAGGAAGTTGAAGCAGATCAGAGTTTAATAGTCTTCAGGTAATCCTTGTAAATTTGAAAGCATGACTACAAGTTGCTCCTCTGAAAAACTTGTTTGGAAGTAACTGGTTTTCATCAGGTCTGGTTATTTTAGACAGCTAAAATGCAGGTTTACTAGTTTTCGAGCATGCACTTGCTGGGTTTTTTTTTTAGAGCACTGCATTGTTGGGGTTTTGGGGAATTCACTCAATCATTCACTTCAAATACTCTATTCAGTCACTGGCTGTTACTAGTTATGTGTAGTAAGAGTTCTTACTGCTCTGTTAGTTACGTCAGCAGATACTAGTTTTTTTAGTTAATCAAAAATGGTTTTTGCATTGCACAGGTTTGTGATGTTTATTCACTTCCAGTTATTTTTCAAAAGCTTTTTTTCTTTTGAAGTTGAGAGAGCATTTTCCTGACTGTATACTGCCTTTCTTGTAATCGGTACATTTTGGCATTCACCATGTGATCATGATTATTCATTTAGCTGGAGTGGGGAAAACGTCACTCATTTTATCACTGGTCAGTGAAGAATTTCCTGATGAAGTTCCACCAAGAGCAGAGGAGATTACAATACCCGCAGATGTGACTCCTGAGAGAGTGCCTACTCACATTGTAGATTATTCAGGTATTCGTATTAGCTACTTAGATTCAGATAATAGTTTGTACTTGCTTAGTGTAATATCTGTGCATGCATTATGTTGTCATCCTCATCTGTCTCTCCGTGTACGCCACAGTATTGCCAAAACCCTTGATGTATATTTGTGTAATTTTACAGACACGTTTCTGTTGTGGATGAGGTGGTACAACTGACTATTTGGATGTATCTGACTACCAATGTGTCCCCCTAGTGAAAATTGATTTTTTGACATTGCCTCTTTCTTTTCAGAGTTCCTTAAAAACAGATTTCTTGAAATTCGGCAAATAAGTATCTATTATAGAGACTATGATGCCTCTCTGTCCTCCAAACAGCTAAAACAATTATTTTGAAAATTGGCTGCTGTATCTTTTAAACCCTTTGCTTGATTCTTGTTTAATTTGCAAGTTTGTTTCTATGAACATGAAAACAGATGGCAATGACTTTCGTACGGATTTGACTACCGCAGTGCCCTCTAGTAGTAATTTTTGGGTTTGATGAAATTTGGAATGTGTTTCTATTGAGGAGAGTACTGTTGACATAGATTTTGAGACCATTGAATTTTTGAGTCCTCCTGATTTTCTGTGTATGTAGCTTGATTGGTAAATAAGTTACTTTGCTATCACGTAGACACTGGCACCTGCTCTGTTCCAGGACATGGCATGGTGAAAGGTGATGGGTGTGTTCCAATCAGGGAGAGCATTGCTGACTTGCTTTGTTCTCCCTGGAGGTTCTTGCTAGTATTGCTCGATTTAGTAGGAAATGCTATATCAATCATCAACCCTTGTGACTGCCCTGTGTGCCATACGCACATTGGGTGAATGCTCTGGGCTTCTCTTGTCTTTTACTGTTACAGTTGTTCAGATATCAGTAAAAGTTATTTAAATGTCTGATATTTCTTGTTAAAAATGAAAATAATTTCAGTGTTTAAAAGTTTCTCTTGCCATTGAAGCATCATTCATTCATTTTGTTTTGTTGCAGACCAAGAGCAAGATGAAGAAGGACTACGGAGTGAAATTCAAAGGGTGAGTTTTAGATTGAAACTAAGTGTTATTGCTCCCACAGAACCCAGTTTATGAACAGCTTGCATCACTAATACAGTGCTGACTTATCCATTAAGTTAAGAAAACTATTTAGGGCCCCGTACAAAATAGGGTGCATGGTAGGTCCACGAAATGTGGCAAACGGTGGAGGGGGAGTTGTTGATGGAATGTCACTACTAGGGGCTCCTCAAGTTACAAGGGTTACCGAACTTTTTAAAACTTTGGGGCTCCGCGAAACCTTAATCTGGAACTGCAAAAAACAACAAAAAATTTGAACAGACGCCGTTCACTTTAAGAGCATCTATGTTAAATTAAATTGGCAATCTTTGACCTCATTCACTTTAGGAACATTCTTTTGAACTTGAAAAATATCATTGAGTCCATATCCAGAGTTGGTCTCTTGTTCCCAATGTCAGTACTATAACAAATGCCAATTGTGTAGTACTGAAACAAAACAGTACTTGTTGCCAGTATCAATACCTTGAAAACTCAAAGTGGGCCTGATTCATTAATAAGCTCTAGTTTCCAATTCAGTCATCTATGATGTGGAGCAAACTGTAAAATCAAAGTTCTCAAAACACCTTCTTAACTTCTGCGGTCGCTGCCTCTTTCTAAATGTTGGCCAATGTGAAGTCTGCAGCTATGCTTTCAATGACAAAAATTAAGAAATTCAGGAACAATAAATAAAGTTTCGTTATAACATTTATTGTGACGTAAACATTTAAACAACCTAAAATGTGGCTCTTTGATTACGCGCAAATATAACACTTGAACCACTGGCTAAATCAGATGACTGAAATATGCAGACTGACGATCGAAAGTTTAGGCACATCTAGCCTCCTTGCATGTCGAAACTGAGAGACAACTAAACCTTAGACTTAATAACAACTCTGTAAGTGTTACACAAATCATAGCTAAGATCAGTTAAACACCTGAGGCATTAACTTGGTTTTAGGATAGTATGTGGTATCGGTATGGATAAGTATAGTTATGTATGGAATTGGCAGTATTTGTGTCAGTATCTTTATGATTTTCAAGTATTGGTAGTCAACCTTATCTCTTATTATTGCAAATTGGTGTAACATTAAATATTAGTTACCAGATTTTTTTTTATAGTAAACAGGGAAGTTTGACTTTAGTAGCTTTTGAAGGGTGTTACCAATTTTTCATGTTTGGTTTATTTGTATCAGTAATTTTACCTGTCTTGCTTTTAGGCCGATGTTATTGTAATTGTCTATAGTGTGGTTGAAGAAGACTCCACAGAGGATGTGAGTTCTTATTTTGGTTATGAAATACATGACATTCAGTTTTATATTCTGATTTTGCTATGGTATTTTATTATCATGGGCAACCTATGGTAGAGTATCTGCACTTGATACAGTGTTTGATCTAAAAACTTAAGGAGATAATGAGCCCCTTAAACTTTCTCAGCACCTGCCCATAATGGAATACAACTTATCTGCTGTGTTTGCATAAAGTATCTATGGGCTGAAAGCTTGCGAAAGGTCGAGAGGCTGTCAGAGAGTTATCATCAGTAAATTTTAACAGCAATTAGTTTTTAAATTAAGCAGAGTGGACTGGTGTTTGCTGTCATGTTTTTAAAGGAATTCTTTATTAAGAGAGCTACCGACTGGTTTCACATGAATATCCTGGATAAAAACCACCTCGTGCAATTATTGAATTTAATAATTGGCATATCGTTAATATTGGGATGCTTGTCTATTGACTTAGTTAATGTATTTTGATCTGCAGATAACAAAAAAATGGTTACCATTCTTGCGAGAGACTTTAGGCAAAGACCACCGCAAGCCTGTCATCTTGGTGGGGAACAAGTCAGACTTAAACGAAGATGCCAGCATGGATGTAGGTCCTGCCATGTCAGGCGATCATTTTTGTAGTACTTTGCATGCTTAATGTTATCTCCAACCTTATTCACAAAAATGGTCATTTTAGAATATTTCACATGTGTCTAAGTGAAATACCTTATCTTCATTCTCGGGGAACTTCAAATACAGAATATATACTGCTTAGCGAGAAAAAAAAAAGATTTAACAGAACCACCTTGGAACCACACAACTGCGTGGATATTTTTTACTACTTATCCGAGGTCAAAGGTTAAAGGGCTTTCAATCAAATCGAATCTCTCACCAGTTACAGAACAGCTTCGTATACCCTCAGTCCTTTCATTCACAAAATCGTCATAACATTGAGTAAACGAGGTGTACTTATGGTAGAATGGTGCCGGGAAAAACAAAGACAAAAAAGGTAGTTTTGATCCTAAGGGAATTGTACGTCTACATGCATACGACCGTTGGCGTTGAGAATGAATGATATGGTCGCCTCAGGCCTCGGTGGTCATGAACACAGCAAATTGTTTAAAGCGATAAATCCTCACCCTAATTCATTCATTCAATTAATAAATTGACATTTCAATGTTTCTATCTCATGCTAACCACCGATTCGATTTCTGTTATCCATTTCTTACTTAGTTTTGTATCAGTCTCCCAGCTCATGACGTGTACAGGCTTTGTGTATAACAATGAACGGTGACCTATTTATATAAAAGTAGGTCAAATGGTCGCAAACAACAGTAAGAGTTAACTGGGAACTGTACGTTTTAATGATAATTAAGTTAATTACACACTGCAAAATCAGTTGACATTGCGAGTGAAATAGCGAACACATTTAAGGCTTGTATAGGTTATGTGTACCGAAAACAAGCTTTCACCGAATAATGAACCGAAGACTGAGATTTTCACGCGTCCCAGTTTAATCGGCTTTTTCTTGGCTTTGGCAAATCGACTTCATTTGAACTTAGGAACATGAGTTCTCGAAAACGGCGCAGTGGATTTTGTTGAAACTTTCCTAATTTAATACTTAGTCATCAGTCTCAAAAAAAAATGTTAAGATTTAGGCCTATTTTTTTGCGCAATGTAACAAAGACAAATACGATTTCCGTTTTTTACAAAGATAATATACGTTTTGCGAGTTGATTTGTCATAGAAACCAAACGAAAAGACTAATTGAACATTCCTAACAGCATTTTTGAGGTAACTGGTGAAGTTTTCATTTGAAAGAAGTTTCATTAAAATCGACCGAGGGGTTATTGTGCTATGAATGTACCTTTCTTAAAAATAAAATTTTGACTTAAAAAAGGTTTTTACGTAAAAGCAATAATGGTACATTAATACAAAAAGTATTTTCATATTCCCTAATCTTTTTTCTTTCAGAAAATATATACTTTTACTAATTGACAAAGCTTAGTTTTTTGATATATGAGTTAGAATAGAGGCCACTAAATAAGGTTGGAGATAGCCTTAACATGTTGTGTGTAGCATTATCTTCAGTGCTGACAACTAGGTAGTAACACATTGGCGTTGCTCCTACTTGCCACAGAAAGCTTGGAAATGGACAAAAGTGTGTTCCATGGTAAACTCCTGTAGACTGAAAAAACATGAACTCATGGAGTAAAAAAAAAGTATGAAAATGCCCTCATTTTGTGGGTCACATGGGGAGTTCATGGGCTCCGTTATGATTGGCAATATTCAGTTACTATATGTCCACTTTTGTAAGAAAATAGCTCTCTGAAGAGAAAAGATTGTATGATTGGGCTTTGTGTACGATGTAGAATTTTGTTCTAGTTCTTATGAAAATCGTGAATGAAACAAGATAACTGAAAGGTTTGCTATGAATGTTCACTCTGAAATGTTTATTTTTGACTGTAATGACAGGAAAATTATTCCTTGAAAATTGTTGCATACACATTGGAGTCAAGAGTACTTTTAGTTGTCACAGTTGTTTAATTTTCTTCTTTCAGAATATCCTACCAATCATGAACCAATATGCTGAGGTTGAGACTTGTGTCACTGTAAGCTCTTGAAAATATAATTTTTATTACTCTGATTATTATGACTGAGGTAGACCAATATCTTGTGTACAGTGTTTGTAATGCAACTGCTGTACCAGTCATAGTTAGCCAGTATTTTTAGGAATTTCCATTTCTGGACAATAAATCCAGTCTTTATAGTGTTATCATTAGTGATTTTGAGACCATAGTTAAACAGTTTTCTTCAAAACGCATCCATGCATTATTGGACCCACTTACTTGATGTCTAAAAGGTTGAAGTTTGTTCCCTAGAACCAAGTCAGGCAGAAGAGACAAAGAACAGATCCGTGTCGTAAAAACTGCTATGAACTTGTGATATTTCCTGTCTGGTCAAATCTCTTCTAATCTGAGTAAGGGAGAACTTGAACCCAGCTTAGTAACAGTAGGAGGTCCAAATTAAAGGTTAATTTTTTACTGGAGGCGTGTCCATGGCAACTTTGTGTCTGTCTGAAAGGATCAAAGAAAATCCTGTGGTGGCCATAAATAGATGCCTACGAGGCCTCTTAGTTATTCATAAAAGTGAGACTAATGGTTAAATTTTGTGCCTTAAACCTGAAAATGCCTTCATGCAAATATTTTGTGGACAAGGTTACTAACTTATTCCTTAGTGTTGATACTTTTTAGGCATCAACCCTCAACAGTGAATGCCTGGTTATTGTTGGCATTTCAGACCCCTTGGTTTCTTACCACTGCACTTGCTGAGTTTGACTTGCCCATCTTCAAAATTATGTTCTCATCTTTTGTTATAGTGTTCAGCCAAGCTAGTACGTAACATCAGCGAAGTGTTTTATTACGCCCAAAAGGCGGTGTTGCATCCCACAGCTCCTCTCTATGATCCAGAGTCAAAAGAGGTAACTGTTTTGTGTTGTGCTTTTACCCACTAGTTAGACCCAAAATGCAATTAAACAGCATTTTAGTTGAGCTGTACTTGTTTGATATCAGACTAGCGTGGGCTGTGTTGTTTTGCACTTCCGAACAGTGGAGTCCTCTTCAATTTTTTCAATTTATTCAAATGAATAGTACTAATTGCACAAGTTGACGTTTGCCTTAAAGTGGCAGGCACACAGTCAGTCCTGCTGCCTCTCTAAACTATTTTGTTTTACTGAAAAGTTTTTGTTTTCAATTATTCAACGCAAGGCTAATGATTCATTAATCTTCGTCTATATCAGTGCTACAGACCTGTGTACCATACGCAAAAATGCGGATTCGTACGGAAATCAAGCTTCCAGTACGCAAGTACACACAGCCACGGAAAAATACGCACATTCAGCAAATTCAAGAAACATTATTAATTTGCTTGTTTCTCAATAAATATGCCGATTTGTAGTCGAAAAGGAAGAGAAAGAAGATTTTAAAAATAAAAATTAAAAAAAATATCGTAAAATCATTATTTTAGCCAAAAAGTTGAGCTACAAACTTGAAATACTTGTTTCGTTTCATTCTCAAAATAGCCTGATAATCGGCGAATCGCGAGTCCTCTTCTATTGGTATGTGTGTCACAGGCCTAACCTATAAGCAACGACTTCTGTGATTTGTGGATTGCTCACTTCATCTAATTACGACTTTTTACGGCTAAATACGTACTGTTGACAAAATGGCAAAGCATGAGTGGTCGCATATTCCGAGCTGTGAAGAAAGTAGGTTCTGTCACGTTATTCCAAAGAATGACAATGTCTTATTCTAGAGACCGTGGAATTTATACTGCAAGTTGTATACCGTGTTGTTTTTTTGCGGACATAGTGACTGCACTGACTTCGTAGCATGTTGAGCTGACAATAATACTTGAGCCACAGGTCTTTTCGTATGCAGTAGGGTCGTGGTACGTGTTCGCAGACACTTGCAATGAATAATTATTCAAAACTTTTGTGAATGGTTGAAGAAAATATTGTCTGGTGCAAAACATTGTCCAGTGCAGATTCATCAACGCATTTTTGCCGATATGTTTTTGTGTTAAGAAATGAGGTGTACATTAGGTCATTAGGCATGTATTAACATAACTAAGTTCAGTAAGGACATTTTCTATTGATTAACAGGATCTTTTCACTAAGCGCGTTGTCCCTCAACTAAACAACTTAAATTTTTCTGAAAATTGGCGATCAATTCACTACGTATGTTTTAGAAACTGTTTCAGAGGTAAGTAAGTAGGAAAGTACCCATGTGCGTACCCAGGGGGGGGCTTGAATGAGTCCCCCATTTGGCAAAGTGGGCAAAAAGGTCCTGAGAGAAACCAAAAGTCAGAGAAAATGAGACAAAAGTCCACTAAAGAGGCAAGAATTCGGCGAAAGCTCTTTTTTTAGTTAGTGAAAGGTCCACTGCGAAAAATTTAAACCCCTTCCTATATTTTAGGGTAAATTTGGTCTGTATGCGAAAATCTGCAAATCTGGTGTTCAGGGTACTCCAATGCAGTTTTGGTGGTACACAGGTCTGGTGCTAGTTGCCAATAATTCTTAAATTTAGTATTTTTGGTTCTGAAAGCTTGTTGTAGATAACATCCTGACATGAGAAAATTATAAATAAATAATTATTGATTTAACCATTAATATATGTTGAAGACCAAAAATGATGTACAGCTTTGCAAGACTAGTACATATGTATGAGAGTTGGTAGTTATTTTCGGCAAAAGATATGCATTTGGGAGTTAATGACTCGAATTTTACGTAAAGAAGTATTGCTGCTTAAAAAGTACGAGTCAAAGAGATCTGAAACCATTTCAATTTTGAATCAGATAAAGAAACAGCTTGGATCAAACACCCATTGATTATCGGATTCATATAACTTTGATTTTCCTGGACGTAATGCTAATCACTGATAACACTCAACTTCATTCCAGCTAACGGATGGATGCAAACAAGCATTGGCAAGAATATTTAAGGTAGGTGTGTTTGACCTATTCCTATATTATTAAACAAAATTTAATGTTAAGCATAAACTACTTGGAAAGTTGTGACTTTTAGTTCAGGCATTAATTTTTAAGAAATTGGATATATGTACATGCCCAATGGGAAATTATTGTCATAGCTTTTTTGTGTTTGGTGTAAAGATTATTTGAGCATGAGTTTGAAATATATAAGTTTCTTTGCCATTGTGATCCACTAAAAAGTGGTCTTAAACAGTATTATCGAAGAGTTATTCCCATTTTCCTTACCTCTTATAATGCAATTATAGAAAGTGGCATCTCAAACCTTTTTACACTGTAATAAAATATGTCGGGCGTAAAAAGGAAGGTCGAAAATTCTTCAGTTTTGGCCCGGTAAGCCAACCGATACAATATTGGGCCACTTCAAACTTATGACAGGTGACTTCATTTCTTTTTGATGATTGAAACCAACTGCTATCATGGCAAATGAAACTTAGAGACAAGTTTATCTTCTATTTATAGATTATGCAAGAGAATGACAGCTGTCTTGACATTTCAAACTAAACCCATCTTTCTGAAGCAGTGAACCTCTTTGAATCATTCATTTTATGACTTGTTTCTTCTGTTGTTTTATGATAAAGCCATGTTATTTCATTAAGGTATTATCAATTTTTTTCCTTCTGAAGTTTGCTTAATTGCTCAATTTCTTGATAATAAGCGAAAAAGTAACCATAATTATCCACTTATTTAACACTCTCGCTTCATTTACCACACAAAATTATTTCAAAAAATGATACTAAGTACCTCACTTATTCTGCACGAGGTTGCTTCATGACAATTTCTTACCTTGCCTAATTTACACAATGTCAGATTTGCACTTAGGAAAAGGCTTTGTGTTGCTCATGTATTTGTAATTTGATACGATACAATGATTTTAACAAATGCACCAACATGATGGTATCAATAAATGCACCAACATGATGGTATCAATAAATGCACCAACATGATGGTATCAATAAATGCACCAACATGATGGTATCAATAAATGCACCAACATGATGGTATCAATAAATGCACCAACATGATGGTATCAATGTCAATATTAGAGGATAAGTGTTATCATGATTGCAATGTGTAAAATTACTGTTTAGTTGCATCATACACCGTTTTTGATTATTTCTTAGATTTGTGACCAAGATAATGATGGTATTCTCAACGACGCGGAACTGAACCACTTTCAGGTAATGCTCGTATGTTTCATGTGTAACTGTATTCTTATTTTGACTTATCCAGTTAAGCATATACAGACCTTGTGATATGTTTGATATTGTGATCAGATACTTGGAAATTTGTTGCTGTTTTACATGACAGTGTCATGTCCTGTCTCATTCATCAACATCCTTTAGTCGAACACCATGGCTGAGAATACAAGTCTTTTCAAAAATTGTGATTTAGCCAAAATGGCTTACTTCCTATTTAAGGACAATGTGCTTCCTAATTAAAGACAAAAATGTTTTATGTATGTATTCACATATTCACAGCAGTGGGGTCTTAGAGCACCACTACAACCTTGTTTTCTGAATGTTTATGTCGGTCTGTACATGTGTTTACAGCAGCAATGTTTCAGTGCACCACTAGAATCTCGTTTTCTACACATTTATGTTGGTCTGCGATTGTGTTCACAGTGGCAGTGTTTCAGTACACCATTAGAACCTCATACTAATGTTTATGTCGGTCTGTACATGTGTTTACAGCGGCGGTGTTTCAGTGCACCACTAGAACCTCATGCCTTGGATGATGTCAAGTCAGTGGTACGAGCAAACAAGCCTGATGGACTGGAGAATGACGGACTAACACTTGAAGGTTTGTGAATTTCCCCATACTATGGCATGGAGTATGCTTTAATTTAGAAAATGTAAAATTGATATAACGTGCCTTCATTTTGAGAACCAGTTTTCTTCACTGAATTAAATGTTCATTAATCCACTGTATTCATGTATAAATGTGGTCTGGAAATGCCTGAATGATCGATCTGCTTTTCTTGTTTTTAGGTTTCCGTTATTTACACACACTATTTATTCAACGTGGTCGTCACGAAACAACGTGGACTGTGTTGAGGAAGTTTGGTTATGATGACACTCTAAGAGCAAGCCATGAATACATTGCCCCTGAGTGAGTTAGCTTATTGTTAATCTTGTTAGAGTTGTGCTACACAAGTTTGGTTATGATGGTAACCCGAGACCCAGACCTGAGCACATAGGTGCACAGAATTTTTGCGGTTGTCTGTGGTGAATTCTGCTGACATTCACATTGGAGTTATGTTGAAGCAATGGGATTACAGCAGAGTTCTTGAGTACATCAGTTCTGGTTTAAGTTGATGTATCATTACGATATATCATTATGACATAATACCCCTTCACTGAAACATATTTTCCACTCAGAGATATCACTTATAGTTTGTTTGCGCTTGATTTGTCTAATTCCAAGCAGCATTCAGCACAGCTTCTTTCTCGCCTATTTGGTGAGGTCACAAAGACCTTGCAAAATCTTGCGAGTGAAAGCAACCATTTCTCAAGTATGCTTAAGAGCTTAATTGTGTACTCTAGCAAAATGGCTGCCACTGAAATAAGTGGTCAGTGAGGCTGGAATTTTGACTTGTGGAAAAAAATTCAGGTTTCCCATCCTGTTGGAAATTTTTGGCTGCTGGCTGCAAGAGCCTGGCAAATATCTTCCATTGGGGACTAAGCATTCCTCTGTCAACCAGTAACCATGGTTTCCGACGCAGTAAAATGAGGATAAAATTGGAAGGCATTTTCTTATGCTTTAGGAACAAAAGTAAAATGTGTGACTGTATCTAGTGTACATATTTTTATCGAACCTTGTTTCAGAAATATTGTCATTTTATCTGTATATTGATATGGCCAATGAACTTGTCATTAAGTTCTTTATTTATTCTATGTTTGATAGTGCTGTGCTGGTAATTTCAGTTTACCTATTTTACCTGGATGCAGCACTGAACTGAGTTACCACGGTATACAGTTCCTAACTGCTTTATTTGAAAAATATGACCAGGTAAGTGATGAATTCATTTATAGTGATGTGATATCATGCTTTCACTTAATTGATATGAAAGGCACATTTTTGATTTAAAAATTTCACCCGAGGCCTTCATCTCTGGGGCTTTGAATTGG
Organism: Phoronis australis; assembly: GCA_002633005.1. NCBI lineage: Eukaryota > Metazoa > Phoronida > Phoronidae > Phoronis > Phoronis australis. The sequence continues at coordinate 181,443 of NMRA01000228.1, read as the reverse complement.
ATTGTATTGAACTTTCTCAGGATATTTTGTTCACAATATATGCTACAGCTATGAACCACTTTTTGTCAAAGAAACTTAACTTTTGATATAGACCCGTTATGGCTGTATAACTGGTCTTAAGTTGTTGCTTTCTGTGGCGAGATGGAATTTATGGGCTTGGAAAGAAATGAAAGTTTGTTAGTTCTCAAGGCACAAAGTGACCCACTGTGACTAGACAGTTTGTTGTACCTGGTCTGCAGCAATATGATGTATGACCCACTGTGACAATACAGTTTGTTGTACCTGGTCCCTGACAATATGATGTTTGACCCACTGTGACTAGACAGTTTGTTGTACTTGCTCCTTGACAATATGATGTTTCAGTTCTCCACAAGCCCAGAAACCTCTAATCTGAGATAGGAATACGTCCAGTTGACACCTGTTGTATTACATAAGTGGTCTAAATCTTATTTTGGGATGAAAGATGGGTTTGTAGGAGCTCTTAAGTTCAGGTGATGCGTGATGTAGGTTTGGCTTTACAGCATTTTATTTAAAAATATGAAAACGTCTTGTTTTGTTTGGACATAAACTTGTACTGTACAACATGGGACTTGTGCAAAATGTTTATGATTATCTGTCTGAGTATGTTCATTTGAATTTCTGTTGTAAGAATCACAAGCTCTCTCAGAGTGATGGCATTAAAAGTATCACTTGTGACTTGTCAGGGACCACAGATTCAATTTTTCCTCGCAAGACCAAACACTGTTATGGACCGTTTCTTTGTATCACTGAGAAGTATGTTGCTATTACAGGACAAAGACAATGCACTGTCACCGACAGAACTCAACAACTTATTCTCTACCTGTCCGACCATGCCCTGGGGACCTGATGTCAACAACACTGTCCTGACCAATGCTCAAAACTGGATCACACTTAACGGCTACTTGGCACAATGGGCGTAGGTTTTACCTGTTACTTGTGTGTCGCCACCACCACTCTTCTGCTTATGTCTGTACCTTACTGAAGCAATTATTCTAAAGAGTCATGTTTAGTGGTAGAAGCCTTAGATGGCTAGTTGCCTCTGCTACAAGAGGAGTGGGAGCATTTGTCTGGGAGGATATTTAATCAGATTTAGTACTTGAATGTTGAAACCTGTTTCTTCATTCTGTGAAGTTCTCTTTCACCTCATTTTTGATCCCTCAGTTTGTAAACAAACGCATGATCGCTTGATTGCCAAGATTGTAAGCCAATCACAATACTGGTACTTGTTTCTCCTGTGGTGAGTTGATCTCCGTATTTGCTGTGTATGGAAAAATCGGTCATTTGCACAAAAATAGGTTATGCTCTCAAAGTTAAGTGAAGTGGTTCCCAGGATCATGTGACACTGTGCCACATGACATCATCACATGACATCATCACATGACATCATCACGTGACCCTGCCATGCACGACTAACTTTGACACTGTGCCACATAACATCATCACGTGACCCTGCCATGCACGACTAACTTTGACACAGAGTAAGCAAGAACAGCAGTTGGTTCACATAACTTTGATAAAAGAAGCATTTTTTGAAAAATAAAAATTGTCTCTCTGGCTGACTTTGACTAGTGGGAGCTGGCACTCACTTTACCTGAATGCTGGAAAATTATGGAATTGACAAATAATGTTTTTGTTGATGCCAGTGAAAATATGGGAACATGTCAAAATTACTGGAAGTTGCTGGTAAAGATACTGGAAGCATGATAAACATGTGTAGAAGAATTAAGAATCAGCTATGCAGCTGTAGTTCAGTTCAGTTCCTACAGGAATTTGCTTCCCATGCAAGACAGCCTTCTCACCACACTCACCTTGACACTGGTGACCGGGCCTGGTAGAACTTGTGCTGGGGCAAATGTCCATCTGACTTTAAAATAAATCACGAGAAGGCGGTAATTGAATGCATTTAACTTTGTAACTGCTACATATATTGAATAACGTAACATACTTCATTTCAGGTTAACAACGCTTCTGGATGTGCCTCGAACTCTTGAGTATTTGGCCCACCTTGGCTATAATTATGAACATGAATCTACTACATCAGCCATAACTGGTGAGTTAGGCTGGCTTTCAGTTCCGTGGATGTTATTCAATGGATCATTGATTGGCACTGTAGCATACTGTTTCTTGTAATTGTAATTAATCGCTGTAAAATGATTGTTGGTATTAAGTGGCAGAACATCGCCACGTTTACCAAGTTTTATCATTAAGTAGATGTGTTGTACAGTAGTTATCAAAAAAGATAACAAATTGCCTTCTCGAAATTCGGTGAAATTCAAAGCAAGATTTTCCAACGCTTGATTTTGTTGAAAACTGCTGTACATCAGAAATGTATCCCTGTAACAGTAGATATGCTTGTTTCATTTTTCAGTTACAAGAGACAAAAACACTGACCTACAGAAGAGGCAGACCTCTCGCGAGGTGTTCCAGTGTCATGTTATTGGACCTAAAGGCGTTGGCAAGGTGAGATGCCTGCTTATGGTATTGAAGCTGATGATTTACCGAGATGAGCCACATTTACTGTGTTGATGTGAATTGTTCTAAAATGTTTATGAGCATTGCCATTGCGTTGAAGAACATACCTTTGTAAAGGAGTCTCTCTGGGTGAGTTAAGTTTAAATTTGGTTATCCAGAAAGACTGTATTTTGTAAGAAAAAGTGCTAGGATTTCTCATCGGGGTTTGATGGAAACAATGAGCAGGTTCTGTTTGTAGATTAAATTAAAAATTGTAACTGACTTCAAGATCTTCTTTTTCAGTCTGCTTTCCTGCAAGGCCTCTTGAACCGAAACCTGCAGTATGTAAGAACTCTGAATCCAGAAGACATCTCCTTATTCACTATAAATACAGTACCTGTTTATGGTCAAGACAAATATTTACTTGTAAGTGCATTTATTTTGTTTTTCCATGTGACAGATTTGAGGTTAGATACTACCATGTTGTCTGATGAAATATTTATTTTTGTACTAACCTTATTCTGGTTTTTATGCGCCAACATTATATACGTGTGAGCACATTTTATTGTCATCTGTGTCTGGCCACTGCTGTATCTCTAAACCTTAGGATATTCGTGAAATTTTACGCACATGTTCCCATCGCGGATGGGACTGCACCAGTAAATTTTCCTAGTGGCAGATGTAGTTTTGTTACTTTCACCTCTATATACAGAGTTCCTTGGCATGTTGGTTCATATTATGGATACGGTGAAATCTTTCAAACGAATTCTACTTAATCTTTGCCCCCCAGTGACATCTATTCTTTGTCAGCCACCTCCTCATCTGTTAAACCACTCACAGGATCATTATGAAATTTTGCAGATGCATTAAGAACACTTTGGTTATTTTTGTAGCCTCAAATTTCCCTCAAAGGAGAACGGTATCTGCTTATTTATGAGTGTACAATTTTCAGTCATAGGCAAGTTATCTGACTTTCAAACTGGAGAATGATTGGCCATGACTGAAGTTTGCATGTGTGCTGATAATGTTTTCCTCTGAGAGAAAATTTGAGACTATGAAAATTCCCGAAGTGTTGCGAAATATCTGTCAGAGAGATGAAAGCGGCTGACATTAAGCTTTTTGACAAATTTTCATGAAATTTAGCGAAGAAGTTTCTAATAAGCAATTGACGACACATTCCCATTTTCAGATAGATTCAACTTATTGTGCGCACCCTAGTAGCCATTGTTATCACTTTTGCATCTGTCTCATTGGGCGTTTGTCTCTATCTACCCTTTTAGCACTTGAAGGATATAATGACATTTTGCAGAATGATGATCATCTTTTCGTATTGAGATAATCATGGCTGACATAGATTTTTGGATGTTCTAATTAAACACCCCATTTTATGAATTCGCACTGGCCAAGAAAACTTGTAGACTGAGGTGTACTTCATGTGTTGCATTTCTCCATCATTTGTAATTTTTATATATTGTGAAAAATATGTTGAGCAGATGGTGAAATTGCTCTTTTGAGTTTCAGAGTTTCAAGCCTTTTACAATTATATTTTTTGTACTGTTAGACATTCACTGCAAGTTTCCATTTTTGACATTCTTGTTTGTCCCATGTCTTACAGACAAGACTAAGTATGGCCAATTGGTAATTGTATTTTCAGTTACATGAAATTGACATTGGAATAAGTGATCGTCTCCATACAGAGGAGCTTGCGTGTGATGTGGCCTGTCTCCTTTATGATGTCACCAATCCACAGTCGTTTGAATACTGCGCCAGGTTTTATCTAGTATGTATATGCACACCAAACTTAGACACCATGTGATTTTTCTTGTTTCACAATTTTTAAGAATTTCAAAGTTATGTCTAGTCTTATGGATTGTTGCAGGTGTGGGAAAATTAAGTGGTGCAGCTGGTGTATACATTCCATTTTGTGAAAATTCAATTGTTTATCCTATGTGCTTAATAATTTCTTATTGTCTGATATGTTCAAGGCTCAGGGTAATGGGGTTATTTATACAGTGGTAGTAATGTAACATTGTTTCTTCTTAGTTGCTGTTGGGAATTTGCTGCGAATGGGCCATTTTAACCCAGCCTTTCATTTCAGAAACACTTCAAGGACTCTAAGACACCGTGCCTTATTGTTGCTTGCAAGGCGGAGCATACAGCTGTCACTCAAGACCACACCCTTCAACCAGCAGAGTTCTGTAAGCGCCACAGAATACCTCTCCCCCAGTCCTTCCTGTGCTCCGACAGGATCAGCAAAGATGTCTATGGGAAGCTGGCCACCATGGCTGCCTATCCGTAAGTAGACTGGTGAACTCTCGTCTNGACTTGGGGGGGGTAGGGGGGGGCATATAAGCTGCAATGGAGTTTACTGTATTGGTGTTAGAATTTCTTTTACTGTCACTTGATTACCTCAGTTGGCTTTCTCTCCAGTTACCATGATAACCACCTACCTGACTTAGAATGGGCACTACTTCACTGCTCAAAAATAAAACAATATTTAGGGAAGGTTCGAAATTCATGTTTGCTGTTCATGTGGTCATATCATTTTCATGATTGAACAAAAACATTTCTAGCCGTGTGATGTGGAGGGGGTTCTCTGTTAATTTGGTAATGCTAGAAAATTCCTGTCTAGCCAACTTTGGGATATTTGTGATTTTCTGTAGGAAATAAAAATGTTTCAACTGTATAGTAGAATCTGCCTGCTAAGGTTATCAGATGTTTTGGTTTTCAAGTCGTGGTGAGGCCAGAGTCTGTGTTTCAGACACCTGACTGGTTTGGTTCACTTGATGTGGCTGCGTCCCTCTACGTGGTCTGCCAACTGGGCTCAGCACACTGTCAGGTGTGAGGCTGCATGGCCTTGTATTGTAGCATGCCCTTCCAGTTTTGTCTCGGCTCTGAACCTAGCATGACACTGAGTGGATTATTTCTATTTTACGCTCACTAACTAGGACTTGTCGTCACCCGAGAGGTTTTATAATAATCCAGTTTTTTCGCTTCCCACATTGCCATCTGTATCTGTCATTCTGTTATGGCTGAAATCACGCTGAACAACAATTGTAACCTTAAGCTTTGTTTATTCATGACTGTTAGCGATAGTGCTGCCCGTCTCCTCACAATAGATTCACACGGCTTACTTGCACTGCAGAGCACTGCAATAACAGTAACTTATAGCCAGCTTTATGAGTTAGGGAATTCCCAGCTCATTTCATCCTCAGTTGAGTGGCATGGTCTTCAATTTTGATTTCATACCGTTTCTTTCCTTACTCTTCTTTACGTAGTTACTGCGCTTGTGTTCCTTTATAGATTGTGGCTGAAGCTCACTTCTACGTAGGCTTGCTGTCGGCGAAAATTTGTGTATTGTTGACCTCAAGTGGATGTGTATGACAGTGTCTAGTTTAAGTGTCATGAAGTGATGCGTAACATTTTTCCCACTGCTGCAGTGCACAGCTACTGCCACAAAAACAAGCTTAATAGACTAGCTAGGGTGCTTGTCTATACGTACCAAGGAGGAACTCAAAATTCACCTGGTGGCTTTAGTGAAATGGTACTTTTTGTAAAAATGCATGCATTTACTTTATGTGGGTCACTCATCACAATGAGATGTTGATTAACTGCTTTGTTCAGTCTATCTGGTGAAACGTCCCTTTCTTTGTTTGAACCTTGCAGTGAATATTGAATCAGCAATGGAGTAGTTTCACTCATGAGTCACAGCAAACACAGATTTTGACGTTTCCATTTTATGTAAAATAATTAAATTCGTTCAGACCATGTGTTGGTCACTTGCGAACAGTCCTCTGAACCGTTCATCATCCACAAACTAGGCTGGGTAGAGGTCCTGTCACAGCAAAGTGTCTGAACCCAACTCAGCATCTTGATCTAACGAGCTGGGATTTGGTGGAAATGGCAACTTGTGGGGCCCAAGAACCTCTCTTGAATGCCACACTGGCCACAGGGTTCTCACCCAGATTTTACAGTGCCTAATAAGTTACCACTTGTTCCATTGTGTCACCTTGGTTTGACATAGCACTAATACTCATTTCAGACACCTGAGGAGCCTGTACCAGGACGAGACAGGTACCTGGTGGAAGGTGGCGCTTGCCCTCGGGCTGACGGCTGGACTCGGCTTCTTAGCTTACAGATACTTGAGGCGACGCTAGACAATAGCTGCTAAGAGGGGTGCTTGCACTCAACTGCCAGACACAAAGACACGTTTTATAAGCTGGAATTTTTAAGGAATAGTTAGTACTTCAGAATTGCAGACTTGTATTTCAAGCTTATTTTCACAATCACCTATATCGTACATATTGAAGAGCTTCCACGTTCCAATTTATAAGTATAGGATATCTTAAGGCCAATCTGTTCAGATTCATACCTTTCCCATATGACTGTGCAGTGCTGATGTAGAAATTCTGTCGACTGGCCTAAGTAAGAAATGTAGCACACTTCACAAGGTAATTAAAAATTAATTAAAAAGTTTGAGTGTTGGTGTTAATGGCAATTGTTTGACCTCAGGTGTAATTACGTCCTACTCCAGTAGTCGTGTTTTAAATTCAAAAGTTTTTAATTTTGTTTTTATCTCTGTATGTAGCTACCATATTTTCATAGTTAAAGCGCTTTCTGTGTTGAGTGGCAAATAGTATGGGCATTCAATTTCAGATATGTTTGGCTTTAAACCGTATTAAAGATAATGTGTAAATTTGGTTGTCTATGATATAGTATGTGGATAACTAATACCTTGTGAGTGCACATTACAAATTTGAAGCATCAGTTTGCTCTTTTATTGACAGTCCTGCTGTGATCAGCTGCAACAATAGTACTTACAATAACTGAACCGTGCAACAATAACAGTAATGTCTTACAATGAGAATCCCACTATATACAACTAATAAATTCCTTTCTGAACTGCAGTAAAACTTTCACAAGTTAAATTTTTGCTAAACTTGAGCAATGTTTGGCAGTGGGGTTCTAGTTCATACAGTTGACCCTTCAAATAAGTCAGATTTCAGTTAATACTCATTTGGTGTTGTTGGATCTGACTTAGGACAGTTTTACAGTATCAACAAGCCTTCAAGCTTACGTTTCTCCAACACTATCTTAAACATGGTGGCAATATGGCTAACATAGACTCCATGTTGTCCATGTCATTTACATTGACACTAATTGCATTAACTGACAGTTGCAGCCTTTTCTAAAAATATCAAATTTTGTTGACAGTGGTTGTGTTGAGATTGATAATGTGTTACGGCTGTGCTTTGATTCAATAAAACAAACATGGGAGTAAAGTACACATTGCTTCCACTTCAGAAAAAGGCGATTTGTTAAAAAGCTTTTTGCAATGTGGAGACATTTCCATAATTTCACACATTTCTTATTGGTCAAAATTACAATGATCTTGGTGTTTTGAGACATTAGCTGATGCAATTGTACAGCTTTATGAAACTTGACAGAACAAAATAAAATGGCGGGTCAACAGTTGATATTAAAAGAAATTTTGGCACAAATTGTTGGGTACTGGAACTAATGGAATAATGCGAGACTGCACAGAGAAAACACCTCGGCATTGCCATACATTGTCATAGCATGTGTTTTAGTAATTATAAGTAACTGATGATAATTAAGTTTGAGAATGTCTACGAGATCCACCCTGGAATCACAAACTTTACAAGCTCCTCGTTACTTTAATTCAGATGAATGCAGTATCAAAATCAAAATCTTGCCATTAAACATTTGTGTCCCCACATAATAGCTGCACTAGTTGTGATCCCAGGATGCGTGAGTACAATCTAATGCAATAGGTACAGAGTTGTATAAAATGCACAGCGGTTCCAAAATTACACAAAAACAGAATCGTATGGCACTAATTCCATGTTACAACTAGTTAAAAACAAAATTTCAATGGTTTGATGGACCTGCCAACTAATGTAACACAACTTAAGCAAAAATAAAATATAAAAAATTCTGAAGTAAAGGGATGGTTTTAGTGAAAACGATTCAACATCAGATATAAAATTCTCAGAATTAAGTCGGAACCATGGCAAGCAGCAAACTATTTCACAATATGACCATTAATATGTCTTACTGCCAACTCAAGATATCATTAACCATTCCAACAGTCTTGTCAGACATGTGGTTTGCACACCAATTATCTACCATGCTTTACACACTTATTGCAGCCAGTGTGTTACTGCAGTGCAATCACCTCTAATGCAATTATTGCTCTTCTCTGCACAAAAGTACTTAGAAAGTACTTGTATTTGGCGTTGATGGCACTAATGATTCTTATACAAACATTTTGTCAGTCAAAACAGGCCAGGTTTCAAACAATGGAAAAGCCATTTATACACCACAAAACTGACTAAATATAGCAAATACCACACAACTTGCAAGATAATTTTGAAATCTGTTTAATTATTAAAATCTTCTCCAGTTGTACTTCTTCGCTGCCACTCTAACTGTAAAGCTATAAAGTCATAGACAACTGTTGACAATCATGATCAGGGCTTGGAATTTTCCTCTTTTAAGAGGATTTCCTCTTTTTTGGTTTCAACTTCCTCTCATTTGATTTCCAGTTTCCTGTTTGTTCATGTCTGTTTTATCATTATTAGGGCTTCATTCATGCAAAAACGTTTATTTCAGTTAACTTTTACAACACTACAAAACAATTCTATCACACAACCTTATTTACTTAAGAATGATACGTCACCTAGAAATTTTTCCTATTTGTCTGTCATTGGTCATTCCAAGCCATACATGACATAGAGATAACATCATAGTTCCTGATGCCTGTGTTAATCCTTAGTGAGAAACAAACTGTTACTAAAACATCATCACAAGTTATATTCTGCGTCTCGTCCAAGAACCCATTCTTAAACATGAAGTGAGTGTGCCGATAACATGACTATTTCTGATGTGTTCTCACACTGGATAACCCTGCTCAAAGATTGTAATATACTGCTCTCAAATAATATAGGAGACAATGCATTATATCCAGAGGCCATTATGCAAAAACATCAAAAACCTTCCACCAACCCAAATAAGTAACAAGAAAGTGGTATAATAGAATAGTAATATAAGTTCCTTAAGTACGAACCATAACTTCGGCTAAAAGCAACTAAAGTGAGAATACAACCCCGGATTGAGCCATTTTTCTACACTTGCACCCCCATTTTGTTGTATTCAACAATAGGTGTCTCTGGACAGTACACACACACTAACAGCACGGTTCACATGACCGTGGCCTTCTCCTGTAGAAGTTTTATCAATGCTTCGTACTGCTGCTGTTGAACCTCATAATGTTGTTGGAACTTCTGCTCAAGAGCCAACAGCTGCTTATTGAGCAGCTCAGCTTCAGGAAACGAGCTGAAAGAGAAAAAGCCATTGGGTCTAATGATGCCATTTACAGGGATTATGGAGCATGCCCACAACTGGGAAAAATCCAGACTCAAAATCATGATTAACAAGTGCTCTCAGAACATATTGCCAAGAATTGGCTATGTCACCACAACAGTTTAGCAACACCGTATTGCAAAAGAAGTATCATTCAAATGTTTGGCATTGCAGAAAAAATGTAAACAGATTTTTTATGAACTGGGAATTAAGAAACAAATTGAATGCAACAAAATTCAAGCTAAAGGAATAATGCAAGACACTTCAGTAGCTTTATAATGCTTGTGCCCGCAAATCCAAAAAAAAACAGTTGCAAGACAAACCATTCACTTGATAGCTGTATGTGACCACCTGTATCAACGGTATACTTTTAGAGGTGTCCAGTAATTCAATGTTAATAATTAGGCTATTAATAATAAAACCAATGTGGCCATTAGAGGTGCATATTCTGACACAAATTGCACAACAACATGCTAACCTCTGCCCATCAAAGGAGCCCTTGAGATTCTCAGTAGATGATGCCAGGTCTGTAGAGGCTCCCCCTAGTACTTGTTCCTTGATTTCTTCCAAGTCATCAATCACCTTCTCAATTCTGAAAAACACAACAACAGTGTAACTAACAACAGTCAAATGAATGTTGAAAAGTTTTGTTTACAGTTTGAGTAAATATGCACTCACTTCAAAATAGGTTGATAATCAATTGTTGGGGGATCTGAAGCCCTGCAATTGAATTATTAATTTCATCTGTTGGAGACAGTTGACTCAGCTATGTATAATCAAAATCACTAGTTAACAACTGTACAGTAACATTCTAGTATGTTAATCATATCTACATCGTAGTCTCAAACAGCTTTAAACCTAGATTCTGATTATCAATTTCTTAAGCAACCATAGAGTTAACTGACTGTCATGAACTGATTTTACGTTCTTTACGCAACTAAACAATTGATAATGCAATGAGCTGTCTAGAGGCAACTGTGAACAACAAGGGAACCCATATGTATTAATATTCATGACATATGCAAGTAAGGTGAACTTGTGATACAGCATAAGTTTAATCCAATTGACAACTAAGTAGCAGATAACTGGTATTCGACAGCACACTTTATTGTGACACTTTGGTCAAAAGTAAAACTTGCAGACGAATACGTCTCAGCTTAGTACAACATCACACAACACTTCAAGATGTCAACTGAATACACTTAACACGAATATACTTTTGACTAAAGTGTACATATATATATATAACCTTCCGTCACAAAAAACAACTTTTGATTAATAACACCTAAGTTATGAAATTGGTATCAAATTGTTCCTTGGTAATAATGGTAAGAAGTCTACATCAAAAATTTGCTTTTTGGACGTCACGCAAGTTTATTGCCATTTTGAGTAAGATGAACACGTTACAGTCGGCACAAAATGACAGGAAACAGGAGATTTGAAAACTAGACATAGGAAATGTGTTTAAACTTCATCTGGTCTTTAGTACACTCTGATTGTCAGTTGCTTCTTGGCCAAATATGTGCATGACGCCGAATAGCAACAATTACCTTTCACCCGCTGAAATGACCCTACTCTGTATGTGCTCCTTGGACTGTTGCACTTTAAGGATGAGATAACGTTCCATGCCCTCCTTTTCAAATGCTCTCAACATGCGAGTATCGTCTTCGCTAACTTTCTTTTCTGCAAAGGTCAAGAGTCAAGGTCACAACTATATGCACACCCAGCACAGACACGCCCCAATTTATCTTGAATAAGGTTATCAATGAAAATACAAACATTCCAAACTGAAACAAGAGAAAGGTGGAGCGTTGAAATGTGCCAACAAATGCTCCGTAAACAATGTGCTTCTAGAGTGTTGTTCATTTCTATCATAAAAATGGCCACTAGATGGTGTAACATGTCCAATCCATCTGAAAACGGAACATACCATCACTTCCTTAATAGAAAGCTATTTACCAAATTTCATAAAAATATGTCAAAGAAACTTCAGAGAAACGAAGGAAAATGGAAAAAAATTAGGGGGCACAGCATCTGCCTCAAAGTAGACATCTATTGTTAGCTTAATAAAAATACACTTACTAAATTTAATAAAGATCCTACAGTGGGTTTAGGAGATACAGCTATGGCCACAAAACAAAAAAAACCACTTGGTGGAGCCACAGTAACCGAAGTTGTCAGCGTAATCGTCCTCTTCACACTGAGAACATATACACCAATTTTCAAAATCATCCCTAGAATGGTTTGGTTAATAGAGGGGTGGATGCCAAAAAACAGACTCGAAAACAGTAACTAGAGCAACGTGGAGCGTTGAAATGCGCCCACGAATGCATCGCAAACGGTGTGCTTTTAGGGTTGTTTATTGGTCATAAAAATGGCCACTAGTTGGCACAAAAACGTTTAGGAGATACAGCTGCAGACGCCGAACAAACAGAGGTGACGGCAATATGCGACCACATATAAATATGTGGGCGTATAAAAAGTATAGAATTTCTTCAAACAGGAAGATGATCCAATGTGGCCTACGTACTTAGATGTGTTGAGAGGTTTACATTCTTATGGCATCGATTGGCACAGAATATGATGAAACGAAAGATATGATTGAAGATGATCAATGGAGGAGCGAAGGCCGGCCGGTCCAAGTACTCGGAAATGAGTGAGTAACGATAGAACCTCCACACTTTCTCAGAGTTGTCCTGAACTTTCTGGAATGTGTAGCTACAACAGACCAAAGGGCAGCTGTAAGTGTGATAAGTGTGATCCATTGTCCGAATATTAAGAATACATGTAACCATGACAGCATGTCAGTGCATTCAGACAAACGTCTAGAAATCTACAAAAGTACAGCTCAGGACACAAAGTTTTGAATTACTGGCTAGCAACAATCTGCCGTCTAGCCAACTATGACAAGACAAGAAACTGTCTGTTAAGATTTGCTAGCTTGGTTGTAATTATCAGGCAACTCCTGTCTACAATTTAAGTTAAGTTTAAAAACTGCATCCTACTCAACAAATTCAAACATTATCCAGAGCCAAGTTTTCACTACAGTCAGGAACGATCAGCCTTGGCTGGTGTCAGCACTTCAGATTTTGAGCCCGATCCATATCTGGAGATGTCTCAGATGTAGTTGTGACAGCACAATGTCCAATTATAAATTTGCGCTTTCGCAGACGTGACTAAGTTGTTTTGGCATTTGTATAAAGGAAATACATTTCAGCAACTTTGAATGAAAAAAATTGTCCAACTACGAGAGGAGTTACACTGATTTGATGAGTAAAAGTCACAATACATTCTGATAGTAAACTGCTTTGTGGAGAAACTTATGACACCCCAGACGTTTACTTTGTGTAATTGAATAGGCACAACATTGTGACAGAAATTCAAAGCATCTCATTTGGCCTCACGAAAATATTGGCTATGGAGGTAAAAATAAAAATGTTACCTAACAACTTTGAATGCTAGTGAAACACGCCATGATGATTTGATGCCAAATGAGCTCATAATACCTGAACATGGCTATCAACAGATTTATCAGCAAGACATTGGTCAGGATCATATAGACAGCCAACAGCAAGGGCACTATGAACACTTCCTGGGAGCAGACTTCCGTGTTGGTTAAACGAGCCAGTGTCCTGTTGTTGGTGCAATCAGTCATTTTTCCTGGAAATATAGTTCACATTTCCATAGTCAGCAGGTCCAGCTCACTTGTAAGCAATTCAAACTCAAAGAGAATGATAAGCAATCACCATTTAGTATTGAATAAGTTGAATCTCACATGAGGGCAAACAGGTACTAAACACAATGGATAAATTGTCAGAGTATATTGACAACAAAAATGATGCAGCAGATCACTTTTTGTGATTATCATTCATTGACTTCGGCCATCTCGAATATCTAATGAGTGACTCATTGTTATGGTAAGCAATGTTCCTATGCAAACAGAAAAAGAGTTTACACGTTTAACTAGACAACAAAATATCATAGTAATGAAAACTATAAAGTGTACAAACATTTTGTTAATGAAGTTGAATTTCACACAGTCAGTGTCGTCAGCTACCAGTAAGCAATAGGTCTGGACTAATTCCTAACTCCTGCAGTGGCGGATCTAGGATATCACAAGGGGGGGGCCAACATTTTGTCCGGCTGTAAGCATTTGCGCAAACTGGACCACGATTGTAGATGCGCACAGTGGCGGATCTAGGATATCACAAGGGGGGGGCCCAACATCTTGTCCAGCTGTAAGCATTTGCGCAAACCACGATTGTAGATGCGCATAGCACCGAATGGGGGGAGGAAATTTTTCTGTTTTTCCTCTAAAAATCAAGCATTTTCCTTGATTTCTGATGTATTATCCAAGAAAAAAGGAAAAAAAAACACAGGAAAAATTGCATCTTGCACAGACTCGAACTCACGACCTGGTTGATAGGACGCGCGTGCTTTGCCACTACACCACCACGATTTCACTACCACATTCAAACTAAGAGACCTACTTGTTTATGGTCCACAGCGTTTGCGCGCGAAACCAACGTCTTTTTGTNTTTTCGTGTTGGCAATAATGACGGGATTGCTTTGGAAATCGTCTTAAGTTAAGGTTTGACAAAGAGAGAATTAATGAGTTTCTGAGTGATTCACTAAGGCTTCGACTAAAATTCACATCTTACCAGCAGCTTCTGTTTTTTCATCGTCACTCAGGTTCCATTTTCTTTAAAAATGAAGTAAATTTTCTCCATTGCACAGTGGAGCAGACGATGGAAACGGGGTCGCAGTGCGCAGCGCCACTGCCGGTCGCCTGGGATATCGCGGGAGAGCTTATACTTAGCCATAGTTCCGTTACGAATGCGCCGTGTTCCGAATTTGACACTTGAAATTGGATCTGAGCCCCCCCCCAAACACTAAAACTGCACACATTTAAATCTTTTTTCATCTGCATAATTTTAATTACCGGGGCAAATTAATAAACTCAACGTTTCCCTACGCTCTTGCTGTTTTATTTTTTTGCGCCAGCCAAGGGGGGGGGCCCGGGCCCCCTGGGCCCCCCCCCTAAATCCGCCTATGTCCTGAAGCAAATTTACAAAAGATTCCCTCGACTTGAAGTACAATGCTAGTCTACCTAGTCATACATTCTGTCACTCTAATGGCTGTCCAACATTAAATTTTTCGTTATAATTGTTCCTGTACGCAACAAGTTAAAAACTAGGTGCGAGACCAGAAACGTCTACCCACAATTTTTTGGGGTAAAAAATGGTAGCTGACTGACCAAATGAGAGATGGACATATGAACAAAAACCCAAACAAAGCCATCTACCACAAACTCCTCAGCAGCTGTAATTACATAATAGAGCAGTTACTGACTTTCACACCAGG
Source organism: Phoronis australis (assembly GCA_002633005.1). Taxonomy (NCBI): domain Eukaryota; kingdom Metazoa; phylum Phoronida; family Phoronidae; genus Phoronis; species Phoronis australis. Next base: position 166,221 of record NMRA01000228.1, on the reverse strand, counting down.
TCAATATGTTGGTTTTCAGACCCAAGGAATGTGATAATGACCTTAACTCTGCCTCGGTTATAATCACATTTTTAGGGTCTGAAAACCAACACATAGACCTCGATGTAAGTCAATAATTGTATATTGCCTGAATGAATGGGAATTATTGGAAATTAATAAGTTTGCATTAAGTCAACTGTCATTTAAACACCTATCTTCAAACACAATAGTCACCTGTCAATTCAAGTCATACCTTCAAATGTTTCAAAGAAGAGTTCTCCATATAAACCCCAGTATGGCTGCTCTACAACTTTTCTCAGAACGGTCCAAGAGGGGTCACTGTTAGGGAACAGTAAGGCCTGCTGCATGACACCATAGTTGAGAATGAATACCACCAGGATTAGGAAGAAGAACATCAGGTCAGTGACCTAAAAGAAAAATTTCAGACTGTTTTGTGGGTCGGTGCTTAGAAGAATAATGGATTTATCGTTGAAATGACAACAAAACATGCAGACACAGAATAGTCTGAAAACAGCTGGTTCTAATTATCAGTGATGTGATAAGTGCTACCAACAGTACACTTCCTTTAAAAGTAAATAGAGCAAAATATGATTAAATTTTTACCATGCGTCTAATCATGATGACCTTCGGCCCGATGTTTTTATTAACAAAGAACATGTGGAGGAATCTGACAAAGCCCAATCCGAGAGTGAGGCTATACGTAATGCGGGCCCAGAGGAAGCCTTCAGAGGTCAGTGTCAGTCTTAAGATGATGGACAGCACGAACATGGTGTACACAACCAGGTCAAACTTGTTCCACACATCATGAAACCAGTCCTTTATTTTGTACCTCAGACTTCTGGGTTCACGGACAAATACCTGGAAGATGTGAAATTTCACGCAACCAATGAAAAACAATCAATTGTTACAATGAACATGAAATGACTTGTGCCGATTTATATGAAGGTAAGTGCTCAGTGGACCAGTGGCTAAACAATAGGTGCACAACTGTGAGGTCCTGTCTTGGCAAACTTTGTGAGTTTACAGGAAAATTTCCTAGTCAACGCCAAATGCACCTATACCAGATGGGGTTACGAAAATCTATGGCACAACAGTTATTCTTTGTGAGAGAGTAATAACTCCTATCTTCTGCATAAAGAATAGTTCCTATCATAATGAGAAAGAAAAATTACAGAGACCGGGCACTAAATCATCTACCATTCTTAAAACATGGGTGTATTTCATATCAGATACAAATACTTATGGCAACGAGTATTAAATTTCAAAGGCCTGTCCACACTTAGTTATTTCTCTGCAATACGTAGTTGCAGGGAGTTGCAGTTACATTGTACAGCAGACCAATCACTAAAATTAATGTGGACCTACTGTTGAAGATGCAGCAAAGCGTCGCTCAACTGTCAAGTCTACAACTGCCATCATGGCATTTAGCAATTTGTCATGCTCGCTGCTTCTGCTGCAGGCAAATCGCTAAGTGCGAACAGGCCTTGGGATTTAAACAAGTGCAAGTAAAATGGTCTGTGAATTACAATGTCAAAGCAGTAATAACTGGTAAGCAAAGGCCATCAAAAAGTCCTCGTAACCTTTTCAAGCATTCAAATTCTCATTTGTATTGTGCAGCGATGAAATGAGGGATTGGGTCAATAGTGTGTAACTCATGGCAATGTCATGGTAGCCTGAAATCCATGGCCTTGCCACGCTAGCGACCCCACACTAACCTGAAGCAATGCTATCAAATCTGTGCCAAAATTGACTTGAGCTGGAGCATTCCTGCTACATACCAACCAATCAAGTCATTATACCACGAATTGACGGACAAAGCAAGGAATTTGTTGCGAACACAAAAACAGTCATGAGCATCAAATTTGACCAAATAGCAATCATTGTCGACATATTTTCACCACATATCAAATTTCATTCAAACCTGTTGAGCAGTTCATGAGAAAATCAGTAGACAAGGAAATGTACTGACTAATAGCAGACAGGATGCAGACCAAAACATTTTGTGAGCACGAACACTAAAAATTCCAGTTAGAGACTTACATAAAGGCTTTATAATTTATCTGGCTATTTTTAGTAGTATAAATCATTGCTAAGCAGATGTTAAAATGGTTTAATCAAAACCTGCAACACTCAGGCAAAAGCAAAGTCACAAATAAACAAGACATACAAATGAAACGATAATCGTCTGCAATTATACAACTCTGGTCAGTGCAAAAGCGGACATTTATGACCAATGCCAAGATGAATCGGTTGCTCGATCATAAATACCTGGAGTAAGAGTCCGATAAACATCTTAAGATGAAGCATTTGAGAAAAAAATTCAGACTGATGCTTAGCAAAAAGGTAGATAATGAAAAATGCACCTCTCGTTTAATGTTAACTCTATCCCGACAACACTGGTTTCCAAATGCAAAACAAGTGTTCCCAGTCTTTTGTCAAGCATCATGACAAGGACAACAATGTACCATGCAACCAAGTCTTTCAGCCAGTGTTTTAATGCTTTGCAGTCACTGCTAATTCTGTACAAAAAAACAAAATATATGCTGCAAACATGTTGCAAGCTTGCAGCAAATAATCTTGTTCATCCCAAAACAGGAGCAGTTTTTGAAGGAGTTTGGGGCTATCCACAACACAGCTTCACACACTTGCCGCAAACACTGAAATATGCAGGAAAATTACAGAAATAGCAAATCCTACACAAGTCTCAGGTTGATGACATGGGCAAAACCTCCTGGAAATTTCGTCAAAATCCGGAGGCTTGCCGAGTAACATAAGTAACATAAATGGAGTGCTCAAATGACCAAATTCACATTGAGGAAATCAAAGAAAGCCAAACGGCCAAATGAATATTAACTATCTCCTTCCAGAGAGCATTACCTGTCGACATTCTTCACAGATGAGTGTAAAGCACCAAGCCCACGTGACATACTCAATAAGTGATGGGTATCCTGGTGGAGAGCCATAGCGGCAGACGTCATTCACTTCATACAGGGGACATAACTCTATCAACAGGAAGTAGCTGAATATACCAAGGAATATTAAGTAAGAGACCTGGAACACAACAAATATGGTAGTATGTAATGATGTATATCTAAGTAGACTGCACTTACCTAATGCTATTGAAATCTATACTGGATTCAGCCAATTGTAACTTACTTAAAGTCATGTAACATGTTGTTCATAGCCCGAATAGTTTGCACACATGGTCTAGATGACTGTCAGTGCATCGATATCTTCAGTTGCTTCAATACTAGAACACTTTTTAGTGTCATCACGGAAGAAAAATTAGCAGAGCCAAGTTTGTCATAATATTGTGCGCCTAGAACTGGTCAATAAAATTTGAGAGCTGAAGTCTGAACAGACAAGACAATCAGAGCAAGAGCGCATCCTCAAATTGTATTCTTAGTCTTGGGTCTCTAGTCTGTAGTATCTGATAAAAATCTCAGCAACTTTTTAAATTTTTTTAAAAGTTTTTGTGGCCATTTGTTTTCAATTTTTCTCCTATGATGATGACAGATGTGTCTGATCAAAGATCCAGGAACAAATGTTCAATTAATGTTCTATATAATATATGATCTCTTCGCTATTGCAATAAATATCAGGCAGCTGCTGCATTGTGTGCCTACACAAGAGCGTGTGTCATAAGAAAACTCCTACATACACAAATTGGTAACCCAAGATAGTAACATATCTTCTAGAAATATATAACACTTTAATTAGTATTTGTTAACATTTAGATAAAGTGTCATGTTTCATTGCACAGCTGTTTGCGACATGCACTGCTATCTGACCACTGCTCACTTGATTAACTACTTACAATGTTGAACATAAACTTTGTAACAGGTGCTGTATAGAAATAATGCACAGCATCGCACAATCCAATCTTGTTCACAGACTGGCCAGTCAAGGAAACTTCACGCAACTTCTTTACACCCTTTCTACCAGCATGCAGTCTCAGGCGGCCTTTAACGGTTCTCTGTTTCATACCAGAGAATTTAACATCACTTGACGCTTCACCACCATCAACATTTGAAGGCCCAGGTTCGTCTCGGGTCAACTCCTCGTGCTCATCACAGTCAATTTCATCTCCCTCGTATCCAGCTCTCTTAGTGTGCACATACTTGATGAGTGGCACAAACAATGGAATCAGCATAGCAAGAATAATCTACAACACACAATATCAACAAAGCGGACATTAACCCAATAAAAGCACAATGATAGTAAGTAATACTTAAACGAAAACTGGATAAGATATTTTTTAACATGCTGTAAACATCCCCTTAAAACGAGATATACATAGATTATTACATGGCGAAGTTGTTATCCCCCCGTTATCTAGAGCCCCGAGGGTGATAATTCTCCAAAATCCACGAGGGCTCTAGATAAGGGGGATAACAACTGAGAACGTGTAATAATCTATTTATACCACATACTAAACGAGAAACATTGCAATGAATCGATCTACCTTTCTCGACTCGCCTCGGCTTTGTAACTACCTTCTATGTCAGAGGCCCGGGGTCGGAGGTTGTGACCTTTTAAGAAAAGCCGAGCTATTTTTGTCAAACCTTTTACTCAAAACCAATTGGAAATTTAAAGAAAATAGAAATGAAGTGAATCTATAAATTAAGGTTTAGCAACTATTATAGCTTACTACACATTTTATCACGCCAAACTTCCACCGGGAAATCATCGTCTGCTAAAGTAGGTTACCAATAGTAACTGAGTAAAATGCTCAAGTCAAAGGATCCCGACGACACGATACCCGCATTCAAATTGGAGATCGGTGATTTACAAGTGAGAGAACACGAGAAAAAAATTTCACTGAATTAAAATATCATTTTTATGGAAATTAGGCGTCATATTTTTCATAGCGTATAAATGTCAGTGCAATGCTCTTTGCTGAACATGCGATTGTTGCACGTGCTCATTTACTATTTTCACATTCGATGACGTCAGCCGCTGAGTGGTGTAATGGTAAAGACGGCGACTCAAAACTCTTGACGCCTGGGTTAGAATCTGGCCTCGGTTTCCCGTCAAAATGTTATCTCACTAGTGAGATAACTTTATGGGTTATTACACGGTTGTATCTGCCATTCGTGGCTAATATTGTGGTATTAAGATCGATTTGGAGAAGTATTTTGAATTTCTCCAATGTCACCAAGTCAACTGGACCACCACATTCCATTCACAATCATAGGAGGATTGTTATCAAAAGAGTGACTCTATTCACTAGGTCACATAGTGAGAGTATGGGGCTCTTGAATTTTCAAAGTTAGTTAAGTAATAACGATTTTGTCAACAAAAATCCAAGCATTGAGCTATTCAATGGAAATTTGTTTCCAGCATGGTGTACAATTTAATTAACTGCATCACTAACTCACATTGGAAGCTACACCTGGTCTAGGATTCTTGTTTAAAGGGAACGTTCACGATCTGAATGCATTTTAGGTAAAATTAAAACTTGCTAGTGATGAAATGTATAAGTATGCAGGTTTGTCAATCTATTTGCAATTTATTTCCCAACTCTAGATCTGTAGTGCATTTCAGTCCAGGTTGCTATAGCATGTCTGACAACACGACCAACAGATGGAGATAAAGACCCAGGTCAAAATGCCAAGACAACAAGCATGAAGCTCACCTTCCAGTATGATGTGTAGAGAGCCATGTTACCCTTCCACACAGTGTTAATCTTGGCCTGGCAGGAGGCATGCTCCATAAAGTCCATCCTGTGAGCGTTCTCAGCCAGCCCCAGAGCTGTAGTGTTACCTAGGCTCTCAATTTCACGTACCAGTAACAGCTGTGTTAAGCCTTTGTCCTTCTGATGGCACTCGTTCAGAACTCCGAGGGCCAGTTGCTCAAATTTACTGGCAAGTGAAGAAAAAGAACAAACCTCAGATGACTGTGAATAGCTAGGAGACAAATTGTATGCCCATTGTTGCTCTCAGTAAATTACCACCTCCTCAGCAAATTTAGACAACAAACTTCAGGTGATGTTCAGAAATACGAAAAATTACAAATAGAAAAATTAATAGACATTAATTTGAAAAATTGAATTTCATCAGAGAAACAAATTATTGGTTGCACTTTGCAACCAGCTAAACAACAGCCCTGAACATTAATTTTCAAGAACAGTTTAAGTTCAGGTCAGGTATTATGTGTTGCTAAGCTTAACTCACGCTGCATTCTCTAGGTACTCTTGGCTGAGATCGATCACCTCATCTGATGAGGCTACTTTAGACAATGACCTGAAGAGGGCACTAGCTGTCAGAGCGGTACCTGAAAACAACCCAAACAAACAATCTCTACCAATGCAGCATACCAACCAGAATCTGTAAAGTATGTGAGACGGTCAGGCAGTCACGCTGTCAAGCAATTATTATTCCATATCGCAAGTAGAACATGTTGATTTTGCTCATCATGTGCAGCCAAGCCTTGAATGCACAGCTAACAGCTTTCCACAGTCTGGATTTATCAACAAATAACTTTTTCAGAGTAGACAATGTACTAACCAATGTGATCAGTGCCACTTTTCCAGAACATCTCCGCCAGTTCATATCTGTTGAGCAGCACTGCCCAAAGTAACAGCTCCCTCTCAGGATTATCAAACTTGGTATCATTGTATTGATTTGGACCAGGAATCCCACAGTCTGAAATGACGCAAGCAAATGTGACTTAAAAAATCTCACAAAATGTCCTGTTGTTGTCACTTTGGATGAAATTTTGGGCTTGGGGGTAACTAGTCCCAAACTAGTCCCAACAGTGGCTTAGAATTTTGGACAGTTGTAAATCATGGGTGTTACTCACATACAATTAAAAGGTCTTTTGAAATTGACATGCAAGACCAGTGAGAGTAGTTTTTTGAGAACTCTATTCTTAATCATTCAACTGTGCCATCTTAACAAAGGGCTCGTGGTCCTGGTGATAAGAAAATTGTTTGATTGCCACCCCCCCCCCCAATGAATAGCTGAATAGCATAGAACTGAATGGACAAGCTATCTCAGTGTGTGAATACTTATCTCGTCATAATTGATGAGTTGCCAGATTTTCTCCGTCCCTGTTATATTCTCAATTGTTTAGATGTACACATTAAATTAGGAGACAGTTGTGGCACAGACTTCAGAGAGAGATGACTACAATGTGCATCCACACCGTGAGTAGATAAATTAAGGCGCATAAATAACAATTTGCGACTTGTTTTTGAGCAAATATGTGAATTATGGTAACATTACCTTCACATAGACACACTGCATGCTCAATATTTGCCAAAAATATCCAGCGAAAATGATTATGTGAACTTGTTAACAGACAACCTGATATAAAATTTGAATAGTCGAAATGATGATTTATGTTGCAAAGTCACCTTCCTGATAAGTCGTCACTATCAGGTTGGTCAAAAAGAAAATGAGCACAGCCAAATAGCTTGAAATGATTTGAGTTAACATTACGAACGATTACCCGACTGAAATTGATGAGATATCAATTTGACCACACCATTAAATTTCTGAGAAGAAAGAAACATTTACAACTCTTTGAATGTTACATGTCTTTCAAACCTTTGGAGAAAATGATATATCACTGACACTTTAAAACTTACCTTGATGACTTACTGAAGATAGAGGCATTTCTTCACTTCTTCCAGCTCTCCTCTGTGTCTCATTAACAACTCGATATCTAGTTTCAGAGTTATTATTTGGGCTAACTACTCCTGAAGCCAGATAGTCAGCACCTGCCAAAATGAACATCAGTACTATGTAAACATTTATGATCAACATATGTCCCGAGTAATATGTTAGTGATATGTGCGGTGCATAGCAATCTCGTTACCAGAGGTGAAAAGAAGACCAAGGTAGGCGATATAAGGTCATTATTATGACGAATACCAGTACAAGGAATAGATAGAGGACACAAAATAAATTAGCAAAAAATAATGATCTCCAGTAAGATGAGCAATAAAAAGCGCCAGCCACATGGATCTACGAGAAAATCCCGGAATAGACGATGATAGAGAGTGGGAAAAATGGATGATAAGTTTTATGACGTACGACGATGTGGCCAAGATCAAAAAGAAGTTGAACTGAAAACAATATTGGATAACAAAGAAAATACCTAAGAACACTTGACAACAGACTATTTGAGCCAAGAGCTGACCAAACTCAAGGCATGTGATAACAATAGTCCAATGAGAAGGCTGGGAAAGCGACGTGTAGTCCGGCAAAAAGGAATTAGTGGACTAGACCGAAATGGCGAAAGAAGGGGGGGGGGGGAAATTAGTATCAAGGGTCCATATGCTCACAAAAAGACTATAGTTACCTTCATACGTGTTTGGGTAGTGGTCCCCCAGCAGTTTAACCAAGCATAGTCCAATAGTGTGCAACAAATTACTCTGGTCACCAAACTTGTCCTTATAACCAAAATGGCATGAGCACCAAACCTGAAAGATAAAAGGTGCCTCGAGTGTAGTGAGTGATGGTATAGTATCACGAGCAAAAGAATACCTGATTTACCACTCTTCAGCACAAAGATAAGTGACAAATTTTTGATTTTACTAACTTAAGGCTCTCCACTTTGCTATCAAAATCAACAGTAGCAGTGGAGTGCAAACTATGCTGAATGGTTGCTTTTTTCATTAACTTTATTCGAATAGAATTCCACTGCTCTGCTATATTGCCGGAGTGCTAAATCCCAAAATTACCAGTGCATTCCATATGATAATCTGTAAGAGCTGTGGACAATAAGTACTAGCAGGCACATCGGTGCTGCCAGCTCTCCTCACTCTGAACTGGTAAGAGTCGAGTAAAAAATCCCACATCATTTTTGGTGGTTTCAGGTGGATTTTCTTTTTTGAAAAAGTGAGCAACTAAAAACTACTTTGTCAAGACATTTACTTGACTTAAAAAACAGTGACAGAATCAGCTATGCCTTTTTGGCCTTATCCTAGGTATCCTGTACACTTAGGTATACAATTTTCAGACCACTTGGCGCCTTAATTACAGGACGTGCAGTTTAAAGTTAAAAGCAATCATTTTAAGTCATTCAATAAAATAATGGATTAACTTGTCAATACCTATTTCCAACTGACTAAATTTTGTGTAATCCGTTAAATCTTAATTTTGGTTATATGAATACGCATACATTGTACATGCAACCATGCAGAACTTAAAGCCAAAAACCGACCTATGATTTGAACCAAGAACGAATACGAAATTGGTCTCAAAATTTTCCTTCAACTAACAATTTCAGGACTCTGAAAGTACTAACAATTCGTTATTTCCAGAGACTAGGCTCTACAATGCATCTTCTCAAGCATAATCTCAAGAAATAACAAAGTCATGTCATTTCTTTACAAACCCATCTCAGTAAGGAACAGGTTGAGGCCTTAGGCTAGTGATTTTAATCACAACTTCGGGTCTTGGATGGAATGTGGTGTTATGACTGCTTTAATCCTTAAGTTATCTGTCCGTCGTCACAAAGACCAAATTCTGACAATAGATACCTGTTGAGAATCGGCAGTGTCATCGACATAGGATTTAAAATACTCCACCCCACCATCAACTGACGGGTCATCCAGTACCTGCATAACAATTGAGAAGTTGTCCGAGTTATTAAACAAAGTAGCATGTAAGATGACACAAAACATACCCTAAGTAATTGAAACAAAGAATGAAGATTTCTTATTAATGACTAAATACGCAGAAATTCAGAGTACTTCACAACAGAAAATTCAAACTAACATTAATAAAGGTTACAAAATTTACAAATACCTTCGGACGTTCATTTCCACACTTTTTATCATACTTTTTATCTGATGTATTAATGTACAAAAGCTTGAAACCCTTACATTGAACTAGAGCAAATGTCAAAAAATGTCTTGATGTTTTTAACAAATGACTAATCTCAGATGAGTTGAAACCACTTGTAGCTTATTTTAAACTAGAGACAGGTGAGATGACCCAACATGGCAAAAAGTCAAAACGGGTCACAGAAAAACATTGAGGAAAGTCCAATTATCTGCTTAATGTACATGTCAGTGGAACTGAAACATTCTATAGATGATTATAACTGGCATTTTCAATTTTTATTTTGATTAAATTGTTCAAATGCACATCATGAATTACAAGTCTTGTAAGTGATGTGATGTGTTCACCTGCTTGAACAAGTCGTGAAGTCTCTGAATATTCAGGAACTTGGATGGTTCCACGCCATTATCAAGAAACAGCTGCACAAAATCGACTCGGTTCTGAACTAGCGCTGTGAACATAGCTTCTTCCAGGTTTATTTTCTGAAACGAGTTAAACTAACATCATTAAGGAGATACAGTTAAGCCTCTATTTCTCCTTGTGTAACTGAACCAGTACAATTGAAAACAGTTTCTTTGCAATCTAACCAAAAATCGCTTTTCTTCGATTCGAGAAGAAATATTTTAGCAGCAATATTGCCTCCGTCACAACCATCTCAGAGATGTGATGACAGGGTGAGGGGGTCGCTTTAAATGTGGGTGACGGTATACACTATCCAATATGATAGTAATGGTCTCATCCACAGGTACGTTGGTGAACAAAGACTCAGCGTCTTGTGTACTACATGGCAAATTTCCACATAACTCCACATTTTTTGCAGGGGGAGGGGGGTGGAATTGGCCAGGATTTTGGCCATGGCCCCCTTGGCCCTCCTCTAAAACCGCCACTGTTTTGCGAATAGTACACAAGTCTATATATCAATGTAAATTCACTGCTAGCATTGAAGTGTTCACCAAAATAGTGATATTTACCTTCCAACAGTCAAGATTAGCGTAGTTGAAGATCTCCGTGCGAGCTATGTCACAGCGATTAAGCGCCATAGCCAGATCCAGTTGGGACTGAGCATTTGTCTTGTTTGCCTTGAGCAATGCTGACAGGATGGCCAATTCCATGTCACTAGTGGTACCGTCGTCTAGGTAAAACACTGTCACCTGTAGACAAAGAAGCACTTCATATTGTGCCAAATAATGCAACCAGTTTTTGTTATCTGGAGCTGTTTTGATAGTGTAATTAAAACAAAGACTTTGAGCTTTGAATTCGAATTGGTCTCTGAGTGGACATGGGTTTCCATGATTATTTATCTTAAAGTGCTGAAGCGCATGGTAACTGCTTAAAGCACCATGCATAAGAATGCAGATTTTGCAAGCTGTAAACATCCCCTTTAAACGAGATAATGGGATTGATTTGGCAGAGTAATTTTTTGAATTTCTCCAATGTCAAGTGGTCAACCCACATTCTATACACATTCCAGACTCACTAGAGGGATAGCCATCAACAGAGTGACTCTATTCACTAGGTCACATAGTGAGGGTAATTTACTGTTTCTTATCAGATCATATCTAAATAAAAGGCTTGAAAGCGTCCTGGCTACATTTTTTCATTTTCTTTTTGGGACATGAAAAGCAATCAATAGTGGAGAAAAGATAGACTATGTAGGTTTTTGAATTTTCAAAATTGGTGACGGCGATTTAGTCAACACAAACTCAACCCTTGAGGTATTCAATGTAAAGAAGTTCCCATCATAGTTTACTGCATGGCTAACTCACACTAGAAGCTGTAGCTGAAAGAATGTGGCTAAAACCAGATTATGATGATGCAACTAGCTTACAACATGGAATAGTGAGCTACTACATCAACAGACCAACATGAGGGACACGAGGAAACACACATTAGATACTTGGCCCATTTCACAGCACTAAATTCCCGCCATTGTCAAGAGGCCTGTTTATAAGGGATCTGCGCTAAGACTCGGGTCTCTGGTACCCATTAATGAATGGTTTTAGTAACTGTTTGAACTGTGGTGGATAGTTGGCTTATGAGTTGAAATGCAAGAGTATGGCATCCTTAGCAATGGACTAAATTGATATCTGGACTCGCCTCAGTTAAGAAAGTGCTGTGTTGTCATTAGGAGTTGAAACCAAAAGAGGAGCATGTCAAGATTTGTACGATGACACTTGGCTTACCTCAAACTTCAACTGCTTCCTACTGGTTTGGTAATTGGCCCAATTATGTTACACATTCAACAGGATTAATGAGGAACATATCATGGCAACATTATACAAACCTCTTAGGTTGTAAAAGTTACATTTCTTGTCCAACTTTCAAAATTCAAAAAACTAATCACGTCTGCTTTTCACAAACTATTCAAATATGCTATTTACAATAAACTTTTGAAGCAAAAATTTAAATATACTATTGTTGCCCCCAGTGTGTTTATGATGGGTCTGATTACATAGAGAAAGATAACATCAATAGCCTGAGGCGATGTAATAGACTACAACACCATGGTGCCTTTGATCAATGCCGGCAGATACCGACGTACGCAAACTGGTCGAGTTGCCCAATCTCGACCAGTTAGAATGTCAACGTAGATTCTTTTCATAAAGGCTTTGTAAAGGGAAATCTTAAGTAAGGCAAGGACACAAAAAACCTTGATTCTATATTACAATTACAACCACTGCACAGCCGCAACTTCAAATTATCATCAAGTGAACCAGGAATGTAAACAGACTCAGACTGGACACACATTCATACACTTCACGAGACACAGCTATCAATTGTAAATATTAAATTGCTACCCAAAATGGCAAGCTGAATTTGCTTTTTCATCATCATCATCATCATCAAATACATTTAGAATTTGCCGATGGCAATTTGGCAATCAGTTACTGCGCCAAGGAGGGAAAAATAAATTAAAGCAAAACAATATTCTAAACTTTGATCTATACAGAAAGTCATGCATTTTTTAAATTATATCAAAAATTTATAGGCAAGAGTAATGGGCAAGAGAAATTATAGAGTATACAGCAAAAGTAACTGGATAAAGTATTGTTTCTTGACCATAACAGGTTACACCCCGGATCATTCTAGCTACTCAAATAATGAATTCCATTTGCACTCAGCCATTAGTACGGGAACTCTGCTTGTGCTCAGCTGTCATGAAGAGGAATTCTGGGCCATTTTGTCTTAATGCACTTTTAATGTGTAATGTAACACCTGCAACTGTATGGTTTGTCAATCAAATATAAATCGAGACCCTCCGAAGGAAGAATTAAGATGAATGTCACACACCATTCTACGGTTACTTAGACACTTCTTCAGATTCTCCACACATGTCGTAGCTTGAAGTTTCTTCTCATCGGAGCTCATGTTATTAGCCCACTCAAACAGCTTTAGTGCTCGAAGCCGTTGCCTATCAACAAAGTCTTGTCCATACTTTGTCACATCATCATTGCTGTAAAAGATAAACTTGGTTTCCATGGATACTAGAGAGAGCAATGGTCACACTGTGCAAGATCTATTTATTTCAAAATGTTAACTTAAGAATTTGTCAAAAAGTGACTAAATTGTCCTCATCCACTACAGGACGCATGAATTTTTAATGCAGCATAATAATTTATATTTAGTGATAATGAGCGATAATTAGGCATAATACTGAACGCCACTGAACACAATTTTAAAAAGTCTCAGCTTTTGACTATTGAGTCATCCAGCATTTCTACAATCAGGTGTATGAATTTGAACTTCACAGAAAGACATAGCACAACAAAAGGGTGTTCTGTGAGTACAGGGCTCGACATAAAGAGCTGGAGGTCGCATTTGCGACCTGAAATTTGGAAATGCGAGCTGAGATTTTTGTCAGCTCGTATCAACTAACAAAATGCGACCTGGAATTTTCAACGTATGCGAGCTGAGTTTTTACACTTCACCTGGCAAATATAAAGCAACTCTTGTGAATCTGACCGTTATTTGGTTGTTGCCAAATCCAAGTTCAAAAGAACACTAAGCGAGAACAACCCTCCCGATGACTTGTAAATAAGTCGCGTGAACATGGGATATGCAGAATCGATCTTTGACGCCTTTCATTGGCCAACATTTTCGGCTACTTTTGTAAATTTTCGGATTCGTCGAAGAAATTTTCAAGCCACTGCATAACACGAGAGAAAACGTCATAAAACAGCGGTGTTTCTATTCTTAAGTGATCAACTTACCAAACTTTGTGATGGAGAAATACGTTTATTTTTTGTTCCAAATATCCACGACAATATCTCCCTGATATCGCACTGTGGCACGCACTGGTCGTGACTTAGAGATGTGCGTCTCGTTTTTTTATCACATAAGACAGCCAAAGTGAAAACGTCAACTCTATTAATCGCCAAACGACGGCCACGTCTTTACTTTCAGTTGCCTAGAAATTCTCTAACCCCTTTATTCGTTTCTCGGGCTACGTGCGCGAAATATGATTTGTCATTCACACGTTGTTGCCAACGTAAAGTGTAGGCCTACTCCAGCGATTCAAGTGCGTGAACTCGCGCATGCGCACCACTTCCAAGCTGCACATCAAAAGAGAACAGTGACAGTCCTAAATGAAAGGGTATACTGTTTTGGCTCTGTTAAGCACCCGCGTACATGCCAGTGGTTCATTTGAGTATGAACTCATAGATTTCCGGCGGTTATAAAAAAACCGATGCTTTACGACATTCCCCGGTACCGATATAACCCAGAGCTGATATTTTCCTGTTACGATGCATGCGCGCACCCAGCCTTCAATATGGGGGGCTCGTATTCCTAATGCTGTGGACCTTTTGGTAACAAAACAGCCGGCGGACTAAAAAGCAGCGGACGCACCACTCTGAATTGCGCGTTTGTATTTGTTTAGCCGACTTCTGTCTCATTTTCTCGGACATTTTGTTTCTCACAGGCGGATCTTTGTGCCCACTTCGCCCAATTTGGGCTCCTTCGAGCCCCCCTGGGTGCGAGCATGCGATGCTTCCCGAGGTCGATGTTCCCTATTTTCTATTCCCGTAGCCAGCTATTGCAACTAACCGGGTACTAGAGACTAACGACTGTGCTCACACACAAGTCTATTCCCTACCTTTGAAGCGTTTCATAATAAGTGCTCACTGACATACTAAGTGTTCCCCCTCAACTTTTGAGAATTTTCAATACAGGGCCCACCATGCTATAAACATTCCCACTAAATAGGATTGGTCCTAACCCCAATGGTCAAGGTAAACGATGGGGTATGGAAAATTGAACTAGACCGTATTTATCCACCTTGGCTGAGTCGCGCTTGGGTCACGATCAAAGGGATGCCGCCAAGCTGCTCTATTCATCGAGTCACGAGCGAGGATAATTGGCTTCGCTCATGCGGATATGATCAGCTGATTACAATCTACTTAGCAAACTGTACTTTTTAAGGAGAGAGTTTTAAGTAGTTTTTACTGTAATATTTGAAAAGAGGTGCGAAAACAAATATGAGTACAACTTTGAATTTTTCAAATCGGCCCAGGATAAGAGATTTTGCAACACAGGAACACTCACGATTACTTTCAATCGGCGAGCACAGATACAAAAATATAGGACCCAAGTTATCTAGATTTTGGAACACATGCATTGCAATATTCAAAATACGTTTATTATGAATCTTACAAGCTGTAAAACGACGTTGTTTAATTTCATTGTGCTCATTCATTGTCATCCGTCAAATCGGCAATTTCTGAGATGTGATCTGCGGCGTGCGCGTATGTGTACAAAACACGTGATTGTTATGTTCCTAAAGTACGAAAATTAAGAAACTTTAGCATGCCGTTATTATTGACAGGGACACGATAAAACGAATTTGGATTTTGACTATAGTCTTGATACAGCGATCTGACTGACCACTGCGTCAGTGTCTCCGTTAGACCCATAAATTTCACACAGCCCGGGTAGTTCACTTCGTCCCCAACATGTAGATCGAGCCTTGGACTATTATACTCCACGGTAGAGCTAACCACCGTCGGGCCTGTGCACACAAAATCTGTGAGTTAACCAGCACTCACCTTGCACGGTGCAGCAGGTTAAATGAAAAAACAATCTAGTAAACGCCATTTTCCTGCATAATCCTCCGCCTTTTGTAACAAAAAAGTCTATCGTCGATGACCCACACACGCACCCTCCGGCACTCACTCTCATACGAAGACAAACTTCAAAACAAACGTCACGTGACAACAACACGTGTGTTCATCCAGAGATTTTTCTCGTGTTGTGGGGTAAGATGTAGCGCAGATTTGGACTTAATCGCAATTAATCTGGACTTCACATGAACTTTAAAAATTGTAAAACATAAGGAAGATTTCAGGTAATTTGTTGAGTCGAAACTATATTTTTATTCAAGAGTTCAAGTTTTCCTATTGACGATGGCGATTCAGCGACGCATCAGTCGGCAAGTTTTCGCCCTGTGATGAGCACAATTTTTTGAAAAATTATCGTAATTTAACAACGGAAGTTCATAGCAATGCACCACAATTTTGTAGAAAGACTGTCATAGGCTAAAAATCACAGAGCGTAAATTTGATGAATCCTAGCTTCCGATTTTACCCATTTGGGAAACCGGGTTTCAACTGCCGTAGGCTACAATAAGAATAACCTCCACGTGAAATGAATTTTTCTAAGCGTTTATTACAGCCAATACACTATACAGCTTTCCACCAAGGCTAGGTGAAGCAAGACATTATTCTTTGTTGCATTATAGTAACTGGTCTTGGCTAATTATCATTTTATGGCCTCGTCATCCATTCAGCCAAAAGTAGTTCCAGAGGTGGCTTATCAGCCAATTATTCACGCATGCTGACTCACAATAGAAGCCTGATAAGAGTGAAGGTGGATAAATGCGGTGTTCCAACAATTTCTTGTGCTAGTGGATGTGTTCACGACATGACATTTCAGGCTAGCGCTCATCACAGCGTACTACAAACGACTGCGCGTGGTTTAAAAGTGACACGCAGCCTGTATCGAGTGTCACTCTCATTTTACACAACAAATTCAAAAAACGTCTTTTCTCAATATGTAAAAACCAAATCCCGACTTTGTTTCATACCTCCGAAAGAAATTTAACACTAGTGACATGCGTGTCATTTTGTGACTGACCTATTTTTCCCGCACTTGGAAGGTATTGAGGAGCAAACTCGAGTTAACCGATGGAAACCCGCACGGAGTCGGGAATTATTTCAAAGCTATTCATTTCATGGAAAACTAATTGTTGAGTACGTACACAGCATAAGTACCACATTTTTGTTGTGAAATATGCACTGAATTGTTCCCATACATCCAAATACGTTATTTGGTTAGGGCACCATTTCACGAATTTTTTTTGACAGATGTTTTTCAAACGTCGAGTGAAGTTGTAAAATTTGGGCTGCGAACCAAAAGTGGAGGGAATTAGCACTCCGAGTTAGTTTGGATCTTAAGCGACTTTGATGACACCCAGTAGCAGGTGAGAGCTAACAAAATCGTGGA
Organism: Phoronis australis; assembly: GCA_002633005.1. Taxonomy (NCBI): domain Eukaryota; kingdom Metazoa; phylum Phoronida; family Phoronidae; genus Phoronis; species Phoronis australis. The sequence continues at coordinate 148,924 of NMRA01000228.1, read as the reverse complement.
TACTTTTTCAACGAGCATTTTCTCCCTTTTCACATTGAAAACTTAGCTACTCGAATGCACGTTTCAGTTAGAGAGCACTGATTCAACTTTCACGTCGACAACTCGCCATGCGCTCTAAATTCTTTCAATGGCGGTCGTGAAGAACAGTAACGCCGTACCTACATAAACAAACTCAATTTTGCAATCTGCAATTTGTGAGTGTTTAACGCATATTATTAATATAAACATTTCTCGATTATCTAAAAAGTCAATTTTGGAGTGTAAAAATGGCAAGAAAATTTTGCGACCTGGCATTTATGAATGTGAGCTGGATTTTGAAAATGCGACCTGGTTTGTTGGCTAGATCACAAATTGCGACCTCGCGATTTTAATAGAGTCGAGCCCTGTAGTAGCAGCATTATTCATAGTTTAAACTTGTCCATTTTAATGTTATGTGCATGAAAAATTCTAGAATTGTCACATGACATCAATGGCAGTGAGCAACAACAACTATGCAGAAATAAACATCTGGTAACTGATAGCATGATACCATCAAACTCACATGTCTTTCGGCTTTGTTTCTTTAAACGCCATAGCAATATAGTCAGCAGCCCGTCCTGACCCTTGAATCACAACAATGGGGATGTTGTTTTCCACACATTCGCCTGCAGTCTTCAAGGAACCTATACCGCCCTCCACAACCAACAGTACGACAGGGATATACACAGCTGCAAGAATACAAAGCAAATATGCATGAAAGGGGAGTCCAAGAGAGCAAAATAATACAAGGTTAATTAAGTACTGCTTTCGGAAATTACAGCAAAATGAGAAAATACTTAATAGACAAAATCTTAAAATTTACAGAAATAAAAATATTTTGAATTACAATTTATTAAAACAAATGAAAGGCAATCATAATTAAGATGGTGAAGGAAAACCAAGAAAATCTATTAGGAATTCGTGATTATCACACACTCACGTACGCACGCACACCGTCCAATACTAAGCCTTACAGCGATCAGCACTGACTTCAGTCTCCAGTTTGGTAGATATGAAGTTCTCCAGTTGTACCCTAAAATTAATCTCAACTCCAAACTTTCCAACGGTGCCGTTGTCGACGAATATGAAGTGAGAATGGTTGTGGTCAATAGGTGCCTTACGTGTGTTAGAACTTAACTGTTCAGCATTGTAAAATGCAGGAAAACAACCAACACCCTGAAACAAATTATCAACTCCAGTGATAAGGTAGTGGACTGCACGACTGCAAGCAAAAAGAACTTCACTAGAAGGCAGTATCAGGAGGGTTGCACTAAAATAGACATTTTATTATAGAATCCGGTATTACGCTATCACAAACACTTCACTATTTTTATTGAATAATCATGTATGTTGGGGCTCTGGAATAGCCTGATAGTGGTCTCACAAAGCAGGTGTTTTACTGGGGCCTCAAGAGTAGAAAGGACAATTGGTCAAAAACTGTTTATCAACACTTTACTGAGATTGATCAGATTGAAATATTCATGAAAGGTCAGTTGTGAGTTAGAAAATGCCAGTGTGAAATTAATGGATAATTCAGTGTTTGAACGCAGAGCTGGAATTTTGAGCAAACTCAAGCTGAGAGCTTGTAAATTATTCAAAACAAAAAATAAAATAAACTTTTATTTAAAAAAGGAGCATGAGCACTTCTAAAAAAAGATGCCTATTTTCTCAGTTTACATGTGTAGTCTCAAAACTAAAAGTGGAAATTGGCCATTTTGAAATTTCCACTCCTGTTGAGGAGCATTTGTGTGATTACTGTACTGTCCCATGCCTGGAGGATGAAATATATTTTCTGTGCTCTTGTGTTTTCTACACACATCTCAGAACAGCATTACATCAGAGATCATGATGATTTGTCTCACCTTTGGTGAGTATTCAAAAACAGATCGCTTTCTTGATGACCAATACCTCTTTGAGTAAACTTGTTATCAGTTTTATTTGTAATGGATTTCCCAGATGAAGAGCTGTTGTGTTCTACCGGTGGTGAGAAGAAAAAATTGTCAGTTTATGTTGAGTGGTATATGTGTTGATTATTCTGTATGTATTAGAGAATGTGACTTATGAGTCCAAGTGTGGCTGGCCAGAAATTGCTACAGATTACTTAAATTAAGCAATTGATTGATTGATTGATAAAGCTTGGAATTTTGCCACAGGTTTACAATTCTTGTTTCCTTGTTACTTTTCAAGTGATGATAACATTGTATAATTTGACGTCAAATCTTTGTTTTTTTAACGCCAATGATTGGCTCCATGACTGCCTGATATTTTGGTTTTTCAGTTCAAATATCCTAGGAGATTACCTCAACATGAATACAGAATATGCCATATTCTACTCGTACAAGAATTGATCATGAACCAGTCTAAAAACAACATCATGTATTAAGTGACTCTCACCTCTTCACCCATCAAAGACTCGTTATTATCAATGATGCCCCATGTGGCTATCCCAAGGGCGACTACCTTGTGCTTGTCCACCATACCTGTACTTAGCAGGTGGTCACGGACAGCCTCACCTACGTATTTCATCACACCTGTATTAGTTCCACCGGTAATAATCCATGCACCTAGAATGAAAGACGCCCGTACAACAATATTCCAATCTCAAATGAAAGCTCACTTTCTGATCTCAGAAATCATCAATATGTGAGCATGAAAAACAGCTGCTTTTGTCGTCATGGGTAACAAGTTGCTACTGCTTTAAGAAAAAATAATGGAATTATAAAAACAAACATATCACTGCATTTTTTCTGTAAATTATGAAGCAAATTTCCCAATAACAAGAGCAACACAGTTGAAACCATCTGAAAATTCACTCGGGCCACCCCATTTCAGCAACATACCCCTGTATTGGGTTTTGCTAAAATCTGTTTGACAATAATTGATGCAAAGAAACATTTAAATGGCCACCAGGGGCAGTTAGGTTAGTCGAATCCACCTGCAAATTAACTGGTACCATTGAATCTCTGTCACATACCGCTGTGTCACCTTTAATCAAGATCAGTCATCGTGTTATCCAGATGCCACCTGAAAAATGCTTTTGGCACGAGAGAGTAGTCGAAAAAAATGAAATAACCAACACCCGGAGATGGTGAAGTCAAATACACCTAGAAATCGACTGGTGCCAACATCTTGATAGGTTCTCTATATAGTTATAATCTGGAAAGTGCAAGGAAAGGAATATCAAAATTGGTCACTGGGGAGGGGGTACTCGGCAAGTCAAATATGACTGAAAATTGACTGGTGGTGTCGAACTCCTCTCATATGCACCTGTGCCAAGTTTTTCTAAAACATGCCATCATTTTGACAACAATCAATTGAAAGAAATACCTTGTCGAGACTGAAATGGTCACTAGGGGGTGCTGCAGCAGTCAAATTTGTCTGAAAATGAGCTGCTGGTGGTGCATTAACTAAGCTGTCACATACCTCTGTGTCAAGATTCGTTGAAATCCACAGATCAGTTCTCTAAATATTATGGCCCAAGGGCAGGGCAGATTGAAAAGCAGCACGTGCTGCCCTATTGATGCCTTCTATCCTAGCATAATAATTCGTCAAAAGCTGACCAAGGCTTTTTCAGATATAAGGTGGATAACCGGACAGGATGAAATTATGATGTGTATGTGACTGCATGAAGTTATTTTCATTGAACTATAAGCAATCTCACACCAAGTGATGAAAGAGAGCTGGGTACAGGAAAGTCACTAGAAACTCAGCCCCTTTCTGGTGATAGATAATTGGCTTAATTAAGACTCATGGTGTTGGACAAAAGACTACAGGAATGCTTATACAAAGGTCTAGATTGATATTTGCATAATTATGGAAACAACTGTTTTTGGAGTAACCTCTAAACAAGACATAATTGTAATTAACTTGCAGCAAAATATGAAGAGGACAAGGAGAAAGAGCAAGCATTTGTCCGTTTGAAATCCACAACTTTATAAATTAAGAAAAATATGTTTTAGAAGTGAATTTTTGCTATTCAATTTCCCCCATCTTACCAGTTGTGGTTGCAGCATTGATCAGGCCACGTTTGAAGATGTTCAGGAGACGGTTCTTCATGAAGAACTGCTTGGCGCCCCCTGTGACAGAAATGATAAGTCTGGGAGGAGGCAAATGCCAGTATTCATCCAGCAGCTTCCACACAACATGAGGCCTGGTCTTGTGGTCCACACGAATATACTGCAGAAATATGATACTAGGCATGAGGCACCTAGTGCAGGTGAAAATTCAACAAAAAAAACAATTAATTTGTGAACTGTCAAGAGCGAGTTTCAATTCACCTATTACAAGCTCCGCCCCCTTGCGAAAAATCGACAAAAAAAGTTTTACCTGACGTGTTGTTTGTCGGGTAAAATGGCCACTTGGAAACGAAGGTTTGTCAAGAATGCTACGTTCTGATTGGTGAGTTAAGCTGTCACTCAAAATCCTGGCGACAGGTCAATTACCACAATTCCCTGCCCTGACACAGGGCCAGCTGGCTGGGCTGGCAATAGTCAACAGGTACATAGTTTTAAGACACAATGAGGTGTCATTAAAGGATTGCCTAGGCCACCAAGCAGACCAAGCAGTTGGGCTGAATTCAATGATCATTGTGAGATGGTCAATGTTTACCTGCATTGGGTTCCTCAAGGTAAAATCAACCGGCTCTTGTCAATGGTCCAAGTCAAATGTGGATAAGTTCAAAGAAAATTTTACTTTGATATCCTAATCAATCAGGGAACTGAACTGCATTGAATAATACACTGTGCATCAATCTATACAAAAGATGTCATTTAGAGAGGCACATGTCATTCTTTAACCATCTATAAGTAGGGCTTGGGAAGACCAATGACAAAAAAGAGGAAAATTTTCCAGGTGATGTAACGTTCCACAAATAGGCTTGTGTGATAAAAATGTTTTTTGTAGTAAAATTTAACTGAAATAAACATTTTAGCATGAACAAAGTCAAAATTATGAAAAAAGAGAAGAAAGAACAGGAAATTGGAAGTCAAATAAGAAAAAATCGAAACCCGAAGAGAGAAAACCCTGTTAAAAGTGGAAAATTCCTAGAACTAAATAAGATCCTAATATTACACTCTACCAACAAGGCTAGTCACATGAGAACTCCTCATGGAAGCTAGAGGACTGTGTGTATGCCTATCTATACTAGAGAAAAAAACACAGGGCAATAATTATCAGAGGCATGCACAAAATTTGCCAAACACATAAGATTTACACGGTGAACGCACAGACTTTTTGTAGTTTTAGACTCAACGTTATCTCCAAAGAGATATGACAAGCCTGAGTCAATGCACAGTATAAGTTCACAAAAGAACACAGTATTAAGTGAAGCACTAATACCATGAACTGCCATATTCGTTGTTTACCATGAAAAAATCATAAATTGAATTGATAAGACAGTTAGTGAAATCACGAGAGAATGTTTACCACAGGAAGCAATTCATGCTATATACAAGTAATGCATTTAACATTCATGTCATGGCAAAAGAAACAAAATCAATTAATTTGAAACTAGGAATCCAGCTGTGCCCTGTTGACTAACACAAAACTCACTGGGGATGTGATGGTAGACTCATGACCAAAACCTGAGAAGTTAATCTCGCCAAACGTATCAGCTACCGTCTCTACAGTTGAGTTTTCTGATGTCCAGGTCCCAGACTCTGCCGGAAAAAGTCCACGATCCTTGTGCCAGTCGGCATCCTGTCCACAGTGACACACTCTGAAATACATAATAATGAACAAATGGCACTGTGAAACAAGGACTTTACTTTAAAGTGCAATGGGCAAAAATCATAGAAATCGTGTCAGTATAGGCACTAAAACTGGTGTGCGCTTTTCACTGCGAATTCTAAAATGACTTTTCCATCAGCACATTTCTCTAAGCTTATGGCAGAGAAAATGAGCTGATCAAAAAATTAAATTTCCTTCAGATTGTCAGTGTCATTATCTTACCAACAGTGCAAGAATATGGCAAACACTGATACAAACAAAGACTCTGAACATTGGAACTTTGGTGTGACTTAATGAGAATTGACAGCACGAAGTTTTGAATATGCAAATACTATCTCCATATTGACCAAAGCACATGTAGCTACGTACACAAGTTAAAACCCTATTTGCACTTCACCTTCGCAGAAATTACTATCTTTCCCAGAATTGTCACTTTTACCAGAACCTGACTCCTGTCACAACTTATATGCACTATGGTTAAAATACTAATAGTTGTTTTTGTCCTGATCAACAAACTCGAACATTAAGTGAAAACAATTAGAGTTACACATCACAAATATAAACACAGTCATCCTACAAATGATAAAATGCTACTGTCCATATTTTGAATGTCTGCTTAAAGTCGTGAATTTCACGTCCGCAGTTGGATACAAAACAGTTGGATAGGGATTATTGGCAGAGCTTACTCCTAACTTTAAGGCAACATCTGCAGTCAACATAGTTGAATAAAGTTCAGGTGAAAACGGCACTTAAGTGCTCCCCAGCTAGCTAAACTCCATGTACATACCCCTCCTTCTTGATGACATACTTGTTACACCTGCGATGCTTGAAGTGCTTCCCGATATGCTCACTAATTTTTCGCTGAAAAAGAGAACACAGGCGATTCCTTTTCATTATAGAATTGAAATGACTCGACCCGTTAGAAAAACAGTAGGTTATCACAGACACTTCAGACATGGCAGATACACTGGAATTATAATAATAATACCCACCGAAGCAGCAGGGAAGAGCAAGTCTGCTGCAGGCATTGTCCTGATAAAGACTACTGCCTAAGTAGGCTGGTGTATGTTTTGATAGTTGGCTAATTGTGACTCACCATTTATCACAGATCATTTATCAATATCCTACTGTATGGGTATTAATATGGTCTGCACCAAATTGTGAGGTAGATACCAACTACTGACAAGAAAGTAAATTGATAACAATCAAATGCCAACACAAAAATGTAGAAAGTGAGCATTATTGAAAAATATTCACAATAAAACCTTTTTAAGCACACCTTGGCCTATTTTGGATTTTAGTAAATACAATTATCAAAAACTGTACCCAAGCTTGTCATTTTAAAAAGCACTTAATGCTGAAGATTAAAATTTAATTGCAACTTTAATAAAGTCTTGGTCTTGTGAGAGCAAAGCTGTTGTTAATCTGCCCTCTGCCATAAACTTAACTCTTGAGACTAACTGTTATGAAAATGGTCGGCTTGTTCCAAATGCTCAAACTAAAAAGTCACTTTCAGGGATGGGGTACTGACTAAAAAGTCACTTTCAGAGATGGGGGATAGGGTACTGACTAAAAAGTCACTTTCAGGGATGGGGGATGGGGTACTGACTGAAAAGTCGTGAGTAAAACAAAGATTGTGCCCAGTTGGCTGTTAAACTGAAAGTGTATTGATATCAACAAATAATAGAATATATACAGAAATGTACAGGAAGTCATTAGGTTCTAGGAATATAATTATGACTAATACAGTACTGACTACAAGACAGGAACTAGTAAACCACAAACAACTACAGGATATAAACACATTCCAATATAGTTATCAAATTCCACTCTCTTTCTTTTCCTTAAGATAATCCATATACCAAAAACTATCTAATATAGTTTTACTAACACGTATACAATAAATGTTCTAACTACAATTCTAACATGTCTGTCTCTAACACATGATCTAACTACAGTTCTGCCTGTCTCTAACACTTTTCACAAAGTACCTAACTACAATTCTGCCTGTCTCTAACACTTTTCACAAAGTACCTAACTACAATTCTAACACGCCCGTCTCCAACTACAATTCTAACACGCCCGTCTCCAACTAAAATTCTAACATGCCTGTCTCCAACTAAAATTCTAACATGCCTGTCTCTAACACTTTTTGCAGAAGAGAGGATACTCCATGTTTTGTAAGACAATCAGCAAGTTGAGCTTTAGAATCACTCCATTTAATTTCTTTAATCTGTTTGTTTTCAATGAGATCCTTACTACTTATTCATTCTAAGCCTTTTCTCTGTTGCAAACTTTCCTGACTTACCGTAATCATTCGGGTTAACGCCCATGCTCAGTTAACCGCCCACCCCCTACTTTAGGTGGATTTTCGATTTAACCGCCCACTGCTCAGTTAAGCGCCCCCCTACAATTTTTGAAGATTTCCAGTTAAGCGCCTACCTCTCGGTTAAGCGCCCATCCCGGACTTTTAAAGAATGAAGATTTAGCGCCCAGTGCTAAGGAAACGGTGATTCTCCGACTTTTACAAAAAGATCGATGATCACAATGAGCGTAACAACGCCGGGCCTTCAAGACGGTGGTTTAGCAATGTGAATTACAATACAAGTAAGGAGTTCTTGTCTTGGGTCATGGACTCACTTCAAAATATAATACTTTAACGTTTTTGTCACTTTATTTTCTTCCCATGTTTACAAAGTTTAAGAACGGCGCCGGCATCAAAACCTCTGCTTTCAGCGACTTTGTCTGCCGCTCTGAGTTTCGGTCTGCAGTGCACTAGATAAAATATATATTCGAAAAAATCAGGCCAGACAAATGTGACAAAGGTTTTGCCAACCCTCCAAATTCTCTTAAGGTGGGAAGCTCTCGTATTTTGAAGAAATCTCACAACTCACGGAAAGATTTCAAATTCTCATTTTGATGAATGTAACTGCCGGGTTGTAGAGGACGTGTGGCGACCGAAGGGACAGTACAAGTGCCTTACTGGGTTACCGATTTCGTTGCTGCCTATCGATTTCTGAATTCAAAGGTTGGCAATAATGTTTGTTTGTGTATGATCTTGAAGTAATAAAAAGCAGCTAGTCAAATTTTGTTTTTTGCTTATTGCATCTCAGTCAAACTGGCGTTACCAGATTTAACTATTGTCGCTGGCTGTTCTTTATTTTTTCTTGCGTCAGCCCCCACGTATAAGCGTGACTGTGAAATATCGTTTCCACATCCCCTTTTTGCCATCCAGAATAATTTTGTTTATACATTGGCCAGTTTCTTACCATTCGAGTCTGAAATATCTACGACGTAGACTGACTGAAAATTGGCGATAGTGGGTAGGAGATGCACACAGCTAGCTACGGGCATGGGCTTAGGGAGCATCGAGCGGGAAATATCGGAATAGACTTGACATCGCAGTTTTGGGGAACATTGGCAACGGAGGAATATCGTAAAGAACTGGGTCTTTCGTAACAACAGCTTAAAAGTACATAGTCACGCCCGTTTTTGTTACTTAGGGCTATTCTCTTTTGATGTGTGACTTTGTAGTCATTTTGGTGCACGTGCGCAAGTTCCCACACTTTGCAGTGCATGTTACCTTGACACCAACATGTGATTGACAGGTGCTCACTCGTAGGCCCTACGTGCGTGCTGATTCCCGCCGCTATCTTTGGCCATAAAAAACGAGATGCATATTGGAAGAGGCCGTTTTATTACTTGACGGCATTTCCAAGTCACGACTGTCAGCCGACTGAGACATTGCTTGCTAACAGCGAGACCGAACAGTGCCGCAGTGCGATAGGCCTATTGCAAGTGATATAAATAGGATAATCTGGACATCTTGCATGAAAAATAAATGTTTTTCCACCACGAAGTTTGGTAAGGCGATTGTTTAAGAATGAATTGAAACATCGCTGTTTTGTGGCGTTTTATCACATATTTATGTCGTGGCTCGAAATTTTATTCTTGATTGACGAGTAGCTCACGGCCGCTTAACACCGATTCTTGTCTTAGGCCTAATTCTTTGCCGAGCATGTTTGGCGCAACGGCAAGTGAGCAATGCCGGGCGGTCGAGATAAAACAGCTAGCCGCAGAACCATACGCTGAAAATGTCATTGAGTCACAGAGTGTCGACTATAAACATCCTAAACACAAAAAACATCTGAATTAAGTTTTTCAAACTTTTATTACAACTCATTTTAAAACTGCTCTCAGACTATGAACTTGGCAGCTCAGTACGAGACTGCAACCATAAATTTGATGTCTGCTGTGATCGACCTCTGCAACACGTGAAGCTTGCACGCGCGCACTTTAACAAGGTCACATCTTAAAATAGTTGCAATCCAAGTAGAGGCTGCGTGGTCACTGGTCGTTTGCGCTCTAGAGGGCAAAGTAACAAGACCGCAGGACGCCACGGGGCTATTACTCAGTAATTCTGTAAATTTAACAGTGAATAACTAATCTGAGGGCAAGAGAATCTTTGTTGGGATCATCCGCTGTTATGACATTTTTCTCGTCATGTGGCGACGTGACGATAACGCTCTTTGAAAAGTACTACGCGTTCCGAGTACGAGGTAAGATTAACCGCCCAGGGCGGTTGCCTGTCGTAATAAGCGCCCATGTTTGGTTAACCGCCCACCCTGGATTTCTTGAAATTTCACGTTTAAGCACCAATGTCTGGTTAACCGCCCACCCCCGATTTTTTGGGTTTGCCAATTTAACCGCCCAGGGCGTTACCCCGAACGATTACGGTAATTGCCTCAAGTAATGATTTACAATCAGTAAAACAAAGATACCAGTTGTACAACAGTAGAATCTGGTGTACACATTAATTCACATAAGTTTAAAGTGTCATTATGAAGGGAGACACATCAATGCTTTCTGCCACGGCTAAAGTTTCAACTGCCAACGTACTTCTATCTAACCGTCTCATTTTCTTAGAATTCCACCAAATAGGTGTTATTTTCCCAGACTTGTTCATCAAACCAATAAAATAGCCTCATTGACTTCCATCATCAGGTAAATTGTTAAAAGGCAGCACCACTGACCAAAGCCACGCACAAGTCACTGACCCGTCCTAAGGATTGGTACTTCACAAACATCTTCATTTATATTTTGCCAATAATCTTCAACATGACAGGCGAGTTTCCCCATAGACCTCATTTCAATCATTCGTCCAGTGAAATAGAGCAGGATCCACCCTTAACATCTTCCCCCCATTTTCCAACATGACTGATTTCACCCGAAAATACCAGTTCAGTGAAGCGTCGCTTAGGCCATATACGCATTTTTCCAATCGCCATAATTTACTGTTCGCATTGGCTTCTTTGGGGGGTCTGATATATATTTCTCTGTCAATAGGATTTCCCTGCAAGAATGTCCATTGAATTCATTTTCTAGTGTTTCATGGCCAAAATTGCAACAATCAAGCGCAATGATTCATGCGCACATGGAGGTGAATCTTTTTGAATGTCATTTTGAAATTCTTCAAAACCTCTAGCAACTAATCGGGCTTTTGCAACCACCCCATTCTCTGTGTTTTTATTAAGAGTACACAGCCATTTGGTGGAGATACATTTCTGACCTTCATTTGGCACTTCACTATAAACATTGTTTCCAACTTTCCAGTTCAGCCAATTTTGCATCCTTTAATTGAGCATCATTGGTAATCAAAACACTTTCTGTAGTATCAGTGATGTCATTGTCAACTATCTTCAGGTCATTCACTCTTTTGAGGTCAACAGACAAAGTTGCAGTGTCAACCCTATCGGTGCTCATTTGATTCTCAGAACTTGAGTTATCAAAGTCTGCCTCACGAGTTTCCACTGATTCAGGATTATTTCCTGCCTCTCCTTCAGGCAAACTGCTGACAGGTATTTCATCATCGTCATCATCCTCATGGATGTTTCTGAAATCTCATCATTTTTACTCCCATGACCCTCATTAGCCGAAACTTCAGGGACAGCTTTTTGTAATCTGATTTCATGAACTCTCACAATAGAACCCCCAATAATAGTAGATCCATCTCTTCCAAACAACGGGATAGAATATTATGTAACTACAGGATATACACATTCCAATATAGTTATCACTGACAAGTCATTTCCAAATACATAAGTTTTTGGCCATAGTAGGATCAAAAAGATGGACAATCGCCGCACAAATAACCTGACTGGTATGTCGGCACTTCAAGCCTTATTGTTTATAACCTGATGATGTCTAATGAATAGACGAAAAATCGAATCAATATGAACTTTTTTATTAGCGCGGCGACTGTCTGTTTTTTAAGTCATTTCCATTGCTTGAGACCAGTTGGCTTGTCATCTCATGCATTGGTAGGACACTGAGAGCGTAAATTACTTCCCATTTGAGTAACTAACAAGTTAATTGAGATTTGAAGGGTGTTACGTGGCCTGAATCAAAAACTATTTTTGCAAGATCAACTTCTATAGATATCTGCTGTGTGAAAATATTAAGTACTACTGAAAAAACCAAAAACCCACACAAACAACTCAAATGAAGCTATCACAAAAAGGCACCCACCACACGCGACGTTATCTTACCTTTAAGGTACATTTCCATTCACAGGTGGAACATACATCAAGAACTATTTGAGGACTTTTAATAAGACAAAATTCAAATGCTGCATTTGTCTACATTTCCTTTAAACGAGATTAGAGTCTGAAGGCCTTTGGTTTTCATACTGACTTAACTTCGATCTAAGCGGAGCGTCGACGTAAACTGCGCAGTTAACTAAACCATTCATACTGGCTTCCATAGATAATAGACTATGAAGTAAGTGGTAGGTGACACTGTTGTCTGTTGTCATCGAAGTAATCATAAGGTAGCGCTGCACGCTAAGATTTTTTAATAATATAATTTGGGAACATTTACATGTGCTAATTGACATCACACTTTTTATTAATTCAATTGGTGACTACTATCAAGCAAAATACAAGCAACTATTAGCGACGGCACTACCCTGTAATTGTTGATGATAACAGTGGCACCTGGTGATAATTTCCATGGGACCGAAGTTGACCGTTCATGCTGCACCGCTGTGTCGACGCTCCGCTCTTAAATCCACCGGTTTACTGTGAAGTTAAATGGTGCTGTTAATTTCGATCCAAGACCGAAGTTAAGTGTTCATACTGACCGCAAGTTCTCCTCAAAACATCAACGCATCGAGGTTATAGTATGAAAAGCCGATGAGAAATCTTTTGAATTTTTCCAATGCTCTGCAGCCCAACTGATTTTTCACATTCCATTCTCACTAGGGTGTTCCTCATCAGAGAGAGGAGTAACTATTATCTTGGCGATGTAAAAGGGGTAATTACTGTTTCTTATCAAATCAGTGCCCAGGCTATAAATTCTCTTCTTGAAACTTTAAACTGAATAGAGGAGAAAATTACACTATGTGGGTTTTAAAGTATCAAAATTTAAGTCAAGTAACAGCAATTTTGTCAACAATTAGGCTTGAGCTATTCGTGAGAAGATTCCCAGCATGCTCTCATCAGCTGTAGGCCTAATGTAATTACATTGCACCACTAACTTACAATAGATACTGGACTGAAAGAATGTGGATAAAACCAGTTGTGACGAGCGAATTTCCACAGAGCATGAAGGCATACGTTACAAATAGTAACCAAAACATCAGGGAGTGGTCGCAGGTTAGGAATGGACAGCATGGAGGGACAGAATTTTTTAAAAAGTCAATGGGCATTTAGATAGAGAACAGATTTGCTTCAACATCCAAGAAGTAGGCTTTATGTTAACTTAATGTGTAAGTGCCTATATAAAGACATCAACTCGAGTCCATGGCTCTCAAGACGATGACTGTGAGATTGGTTGTTTATCTAGGTGAATACTTTATCTAAAAAAGAGCAATTCATAAGGTCTCAGTGTGTCCTTATAGCAGAGGACAATTGCTTATTCCCAACAACAAACCTGAGAATTAACAACGTGACAGTGCCATAGTCAATCACAACCTCCACCTAGGGAACCCCAGCTCAATACCTCATCAGGATAGCAAAGTCGATTTAATAGACAGCTATGACAATTGGAGTAGAGCAGTTCAGTTAGATGACACTCGCTTGCTCAGTGGAGTGAATTCAATGAAGTATTGTCATTGGAATTTACCAACATTCTTACTAGAACCAAACATGAAACAATACACAGCCATAAACCACCGAATCTTACAAACCTAGTGAACTGATAAAAAAACAAGCCACTCCTAGAAAAACAAGGTCAGGGGTGATAACTAACTCCAAGCTGCTTAATTAAAAAGCTGAATCTTTGCCTAAGATAGTGATGACAGAACTTACATGTCTTGAGCTGGGGATCTGATTCTCATCACAGTGCAAGACATACTTCTCAAAGCGGACCATAACTTTACACCCACCCACTACAAGTTGAGGGACAGACAATAAACAGTTTACAATCCCAGGTGATATCAGAGGTCACACGTCAACCAGCCAACAAGCCTGAGGCTGGCCAGTGACATCGTTTGAAATTTTAGATTACATCTACAAAGAAAGACAAATCAGGGACCACCAGTTTGCTCCTGCTATTTAAGGGCTATTTTGCAAGTAGAAAAAAATGTTTTCAATGTTATAAGTAAGAACCTGAGATATTATCACAAAGAGCTTAGCCTACTAAACCTTGACATGGTAAGTTTCTAAGTTCTGAGCAAGTGTTTTCTCTATGTTGACCTGTCAAGTGTACTAATGGCTTTAAGGTTTAAGGGCCCATGTGAATGCTATTTAAACTACTGCAACTTACCCAAACTTGTGACTACTAAATATTCTACCTTATCAGGTAGAGTCTTGTTTCAGGGAAACTTGCGCCACTGCTAGTCCCTGTGTGGCTGCAAACCTGGGGCAAGCAGAAGTAATTATCAGTTGTGGTTACATAACAGACAGGTCATCTTTTGTGTGTCCTATTCCATCAGCTGTTTACTGTCAACCACAGAGTGACAACTTCAATCTTAAGTATCAGATGTGTGTGAGTGCTCCACTTAAAAGTGGGGCAAGTTGCATTAGTGCAATTTGTTCCTGTGGAGATACCCAAACATATCCTCATGTTTTCTTTGCTTGTGAGGTATGTAAGGAGGAGAGGGTACAGCTCTTCCAGGTACTCGAACAATACCCAAATGTTTATAAAAAAAATTCTGAAATTCCGCAATTGTACAACAAAATTAATTTCTTTCTATATGGATGTCAAGAACTTAACTCAAATGAAAATAAGGTTTTATTTGAAATAGTATCAGAATTTCTTTATAACATTAAATCTCTTAGTGTGAGTGGATAGAATTTTATACATCTGTATGAAAATGGATTATTTTCATTCGTTGTCATATATCATTGTATTCTTAACATCAGTTTTTTCATTTATTTATGTATCCGTATATAATAATTGTATATAGACTTCTTTGTATTTTTTTACCCAGATCTAATGCCTCTTGGCGCTTTCTGGGTTATGTATTTTCATTGTATTCTGAAGATCTTGTAATAAACATTAATAAAAAAAGTGCAGTTTGTTCTAAGGTAGGCTGTACATGTGGACAAGAGCTGCAGTGTACACAAAAAGACTTTCCCTATTGGCTCTGATGCTTTGGTGTTAACGTAGTTTTGATCAGTGGGCCCACTTAATTAACTTCAGTCTTGGATTGGAGTTGACAGCGCAAGTTTACTCTGGAGTAAAAAGATGGTTAAGAGTGAAGCATAGATGCTTTGCTACAAAGGTAACAGTTAACTTGGATGCCACCAAAGTTGTCGACAGAGGTCAGTGCATTTGCCAACGGCATGCAGTGACTAGATAATATTTGTTCATATTTTGTTCTAACATGAACTATTTTAGCAGTATAAACATTCTGTTACAATTTATGCGTGTATTTGCTGGATTCGTCACATTGTCAAAAAAAAATCACTGAATGAACAAATTCCCGCCATTGTCAATCTTTATTCAGATCAGTTGGTACTTAATACTAAGTTTTTAACATGGCGTAAGTGTCACCTCAAGAGGGACAAATCATGTGATAATTGAGATAAAAATATAACATAAGCACCGTCCAAACTTGCAAAAGGTGAATGACTCCACTGAATTAGTTGTTTTAATAACTCCAAAGCTGTTGGAAATGATAACATAAAATCGGTCTCATAATATTCCTTACTGATTTTGTGATTGGTATTGGATATAGAATCCTTTTACAATAATTAGGAAAAAGACTGAAATGAAGAGAGTAATAAAGGCTTATTTCGATTTTCATTTTTATAACTAGCTGCACGGCAAAATGCATCTTTAAGCAATCACAATTATCATCTGTAAAACTAAAACAAATAAATTGTTTAGAAAATTGCAACGTTTTTTATTTTGATTTCACCTTCGATATTCACATCAAACGATTTCAATCATGTTACTGGCCAGTAAAGTTTATTTGACATGAAAACATTTTATTGTTTTACTTTTCCAGTAAACATATTTAATGAATTTCCCTAAAATATGGTCATTCAACATAATCGATCGAGAATTGGAGAAATGTCCATAGTTTATTTTCAAATTTTTATTTCTTTCAGAAAATATATACAAATTGGTACAGATTAATATGTATGCACACACTTGCTAACGCTATAATGATACAGTAGCGGAGTTGCAACCGAATCGATTTAACGATTGCGCATGTCCGGAAATTAGGGTGCGCAAAGGCTACTGGGATTGTTGATGGTAAACGAGATGACCGACTGGTTTGCACGACGTGTAATTTGTGTGCATTAAACTACGCTGCTGTATGTAATTCTGCCGCTATTCGCCCTAATTAGCGCCCATGGCTCAACACGTGCCCCAACGCGTTTTCAGACTTTGCTAAAGTAAGCGCCCAGCCCATGAACTACATGCGAAAAATGCCCTTACCTACAGTTCTAACGTCTCTAATTTATCAAATGAAAGATCCGACAGCCTGAATTTGTAACGGACCACGAGCCTCACCGTTATGTCCGTATACACTTCAAACTTACGCCGCGATTCAAAAAGAACGCAGAAGTTTTGCTGCTCTTGCGAGGGATGTGCCCCACTACGCGGGTCTGGACTTTG
>NMRA01000228.1:63513-117880 GCA_002633005.1 Phoronis australis | reverse complement strand
GTAAGTCTGAGAAATAGGCTCTCGCAGACTTTTTGAAAGGCCATACTTCAAGGAATCCACATGCAAAAATTCACGTCATTTGCTCTTCCCATAAAAAATGCGACAGCAGAGCGATTGAAACCGTGTGAACATGCCCCACAGCCGCCATCTTGATGGTGACTTCCGGTTCAATAATTTTTTATAAAAGCTTATTAAACTCAACAAACACGTGACCAGTTTGAAAGTGACTGGTTTGCAATTGCGCCCTCTACAGGAGAAAACGTTTTTAGCCATATTTCGGGGTGCGCATGCGCCACGTCCAATATTTCCGCCATCTTTAACCGGAAGTCAACGATTTTCTGCACCATTGTAGAACATGCGTTGTAGTATATTTGTACTGATTTTCAGCCATGTAGGTCGAAAAATGCGGCCTCTACGAGTATTTGACTGTGAAATTGGATACAAAATGGCCGCCACGTCCGCCATTTTGTATCCGATCATGACCAAAAACAATAGCGTTCCAGTGATTCCCAATCTACATGTTGTGTGCAAATTTCGTGAAAATCGGACCAGAATTGCGACCTGTAGAGAGCGACCAAACAAAAAAAAAAAAAAACTTGCTGTCAGAGCAACATACTTGACGGAATTCGAAGAATTCCGCCAAGTAAAAAAAAAAAAACTTAGTGTCAGAGCAATATACTTGGCGAAATTTATTTCGCCAAGTAAAAACTTGCTGTCAGACCAACATACTTGACGGAATTCCGCCAAGTAAACAAGGCATTGAACACCTGACTCGTCAATCGTAGAAAGTTTGTGACAATGATCACCAGTATATGTTTGTTTTTGGGAAAGCACAATAGAGATCATCCCTTGCCCCAGTCTTGCATTTAGAGGTATAGTTGACACCAAGCAAGATGATTGGGTGCAACTTGCTAGACCTTTCAAACGGGTGAGAAAATATGTCACCAAGATGATAGTTTGCTCCAGGTCAGTTCTGTTTATACACATATACTTGCACCCCATCATCTGTAGCTAACTGTTCTATGTCAGCTGATCCCTGTCCACTTTTATAGTGTAAACAGGACCATCCACTGTGAAGAAGTACCTCCTGACTACATTATATACCCTACATCATTCTCTTTCTCCATGCCAGGATGACACTTGGCTTACCTCAAAATCCAACTGCTGCCTGCTGGTTTGGTAATTGGCCTAATTATGTTGCACACCCAGCAGAATTAATGAGAACATATTATTGCAACGTTAAACAAATTTTTAGGCTGTAAAAGTCACATTCCTTGTCCAGTTTTCAAAATTCAAAAAGCTAATCACATGTACTTTTCACAGACTATTCAAATATGCTACCGTATTTACAAACTTTAAAAATGAAAATTTAAAAATACTATTGTTGCCCCTAATGTGTTTATGATGGTCTCATAATCAAGAAAATAACATCAGCAGCCTGAGGCGATTTTGATATTGAAACCACAACAGCGTGATGTCTTTGACCTGAACTGGCAATTAAATTTTGTGGTGAGCAAACTGGTCCAGTTGCCCAATCCTAGACATTTAGAGGGTCAATATAGGATTCTTTTGTATAAAAACTGTCATTGAAAATTGGCCTTTTTCATTGTTTAAATAGCAAAAAAGTTCACTACAACAGAAGAAAAGAGATATAACGCCCACTGAAACCATTGTCTAGTTGTTAAGATGTCCCAACTTCTATTGTGTAATAAAATGCCTGAGTAACAAAATAAAGGACTTGACTTGTGTGCACCACCCCTTATCAGAGAGTAATCTGAATAATGCACACCCAAATAACCCAGTGAAATTTGAATAGCGGAGGGTCTGTCATGGGCCAGGGGCTTGATAAGACCCATTGGTCTCTTATGATCCGTTTCTGTTTCTGTGGTGACGTCAGAGGGTAGGCACCGGGATAGTCTCTGGCCCTCTTCCTTCCAGTATCGCACACAATGTAAATTTGGAGATGCATCCAAGTTCGTGCTGGTTACACACTCTTTGATCTTTTCCCCTGATACGAGTTTTTGCTGCATCTCCGTATTGCCATTCTCGCTCTATGAGGCGCTTTATTGCCCATCTCTTGTGTATTGGTTTTGTAAAGCACAGAGTGATGGGACGCGTCTAGTGCACTTTCGTTTGTATATCCGCTTTTGTGCACCTTGCACTCTGTAAAGTGCCGCTGGCTAGCACAAGTGAAAAGGAAGCAGAGTGCGTCAGCCTTCCCTGCCAGTACACAGCCTCTTACTCACCAAGACTTCTATGTTTTACCTCTCCGTGGTAACACACATAAACTGGATACCCTTGTGGCTCCAGGCTAATTGCATAGAGGATCTTGGAGCAGGTTGGAGCCCTAAAGGTGCAGTGTGCATGACCCACCGGCGATTGGACATGCTCTGGCACTCACCATTCTAACCCCCAGCTATGGGTTAAATAGTGTTGGATGTCAGTAATCAACGGCGGAAGAAAGTTATATACCATACTTCAACGGCGAAGGGCGTAGGAGAAGCTACACTCCCACCGGCCAGCTGACAATCTTTAAAAGGGCGTGAGCTGCCCCCCGGCAGAAATGCATCGAGAAGTAGCGGCTTTCGGCGATCGTGTTATAACCTCTCTTTATGGCCGTAATCTGAGAGGGCCATGCGTCGCGAGTGGCAGTGGGAGAGACTATTCAGTTTCATTGGGAGGTTCCGCCCGCTATAAATTAGGCAGCTCCTGGTCAGTAAGGATCCTCCCCGGCCCGTCTGTAACCACGACTGAGCCATCAGGGTTATTTAGGACGTTAAACTAGCAGCTTACGTTATCAGGACAGCGCGGTAATAAATATGCAGCGACCGGATTCCAGATCTTGTGATCAGATCTCATTATACCCTAAAAGTCTCCCACTGAAAAGGTGGAGTTAAGGAAGTGACAGGAATCAAAAGGTATCGGTATGCCTTCATGTGAATGTGTTCCAAAGGGGTCATCAATATAGCCTGTCATCAAGGTAGATTCCTAAGAACTTTTTTAAAATTCCTTGTCATTACAACTTACTCCTGTTTAGGTCCCTATTCCAGACAACACCCAGTTTTCAGAGGCCTGATACTGATCAATCTTTTTTTTGTTAAGCCCCAGACTCGTTCTGTTGTCCAAAGTCACGAGGCTAATGTCAATTATCTACCATACAGAATGAATACATTAATGTAAACACACATCGACTCAAAACAGCTGACAAGAAGTAAAAACCCACCACAGCCTAGGCTAATTTTTCCATCGTATTTCTTTCGCGAAAGAAGGATTCAACACTAACTTTACACACCAAATTCAAATTCAGAAGTCGTACGTGTTGAAAAAATTACCAGTTTCTGTCCTTGACATTTCAATTTAATTCAGCCAGTATTTCATTGCCCTGCCATATATCACTAATGCGACAATTGCTCTATCCACACAATAGGACCTTAGAAAAAAACTTTTGAGATATCAAGGGTGGACAGCCACGGTGGTTGATATAGAGAAGCAATTGTCCAACTACAACATTTACCAGTGAACCGCGCGGATTCCTAACACAAGGACCAACCCAAATAAAAAATGGACGGACTTGGTTTCCATATGGGACTGAAACGTAAACCATTCAATGGCTATAGTCTAGGATTGCCCCACAAATTCAACTAATTATGTCGAGACCATTATGAATGTATCAGCCAGTTGTTGCCAGCAAATGGGTTTGCAAGTCTGATTATGTACCATTCACTGATAAAACCAAGAAATATAATTCCAACATAAGGATCTGATCTAGAATCACGCTCGATTAAACTTGATTAAACGAGCCTATTGTGTTGGTACACAAGGCTGTGGTAGTGAGCTGTCAGAGCGACAAATCACACAAAGGAATCAGCAGTTGAAAGTTAGTCTAATTTCTCTGTTTGAAATTTTTTGATGATAGTATGTCAAAAAACACATCTTCACAACATTTGTTGAATATCGTTGGGAAATAGTTAATGTTGGTTAGCGTCATGCGAGCTAATTACAACACAACTGCTAGATTACGTGAGCTGATCAGATGAACAAATAGCCCTCTCATACTGACTTAACTCCAGCCTGAGCGCGTCGACGTACACAGTGAAGTTAACTGGACCGTTCATACTGGCTTCCATAGTTAATGAACATCAAAGTAAATGGTGACGCTGTCGTCATTGAAGTTATCGCAAGGTAGCGCTGCACGCTAAGATTTTTTTAAAAGTAACAATTTGGGAACATTTACATGTGCTAATTGACATCAAGCTTATTTTTAAATCAATTGGTGATTATTAGAGTAAAATATAAGCGTTAGTATGAAAGGCCCTAAAGACAATTAGAGAGCTGNCCCTTACCCACAGTCAGTCATGACTGATCGTTCAGTCATGACTGATTTGTGACTGATAAGTGACTGACCAATTCAGTCATGACCAACCTGTGACTGAACAAATGTCTAACACAGGTGGTGTGACTGAATTATGGCTGAATAGTCTTAGAATGCATTAGATGTGACTGAACATTGACTGAATTGTCTTTAAACTTTCAAAGTGTGACTGAATGATGACTGAAATCTCTTTGGATCACTGAACATAGGACTGATTAATGACTGAATTATCTTAAACTTTCTAGATGTGACTGAATGATGACTGAAATCTCTTCAAATATTTTACATGTGATCCAATCCACAAGCAGAGGACTTAATTATATCTCAAAACAGAAGTGACTGATAATTAATAACAATGTAACGTGCTAGCAGTAAGCATAACGAAATAGAAAATCAACCCCAACACATAATGTCAGGGATGAAACTCTAATTCCTTGCCTTACTTTGTCCTCAACATGCAAAAATACATTATCTGCCCATTGACCTTAATTAATTAATGTTGTGTCATCAACTGTTTTAAGTACGATACATACAAATGCCATACATGTATGTTTATGTTAATCATTATTTATTTACAGAAACCAAGCAGATAAGTTGACAATATCTATACATTACATAGTGAAGGCAACAAAAGAACAATTATTTGTAAACTCCTTTTCAACAATACAGCACATCCATTTTTAAGTCGCAATTAACAATGGCAGTCTAATACAAAAAGTATACAAAAAACAAGAACACTTCATAACAATTGTGCATTTTGTGGAATCCACAGCTTAAGTCATTTTGCAGAATTGTTCTAGAGCTGACATAGTTGTTTTAAATTATTAGCAGTGCATGATGACATAAACAACTTGAAAAGACAGCTTTAATGTGCTCTACTATTGTGACTCTCCCTCTAAGTGTAACAGGCACTAAAGTTAGCATATGTTGAAGGGGTGTTTGTTCGTGATTAGAAAGGTGCAGTGAAACGGTCTCATAGACATTACTAGTTTTGCTTTCTAATAAGTTTGGTAGTCTTCTGATCTTCATGATGTATTCCACACAAATTGAAATTAAGTACTTACTAATGATTTTTTCTTGAAGCTGGTCCTTGAGAGATAGATATACTCCGCCATACTCGAGTCTTTTGGTAACTTCTTACCACAAGCCGTTATCGTGCAGTGGCCATTATTATCCTCCCCATTCAAGTGGTGGCAGTGCGAACAATAAAAAAAATTTCGCACATGCTTCTTCAAGCTCTCAAAGAATTTATGAAATGCCTGTTTTGAAGTATTAAAGGTATTCGGTACAACTAGATGTAACTCGATCAATGTTAGCTGGTCACCAAGCGCTTCATGAGACAGCCCGTGTCGCATAACAAAGCTTAGTAACAGGAGATGGCTGACAGCAAGCGTGATCCGAGTTCCACTAAATATCATTTGATTTTCTGAGTCGGCACTGTTCGCCTCAGGTTCGCACGTTTCATCAAAGATCGGCTCGTCATTGACATTATTGGCCTCGTCAGCTGTCAGCAAGGTCCGACCCGCAAGCTGGGTCGATAGAGTCGTGGTGTGTTTCGCTCGTCCCTTCAGCTGCTTTTGCACTATTCTTACATTTCCATCTCCACGCAGTTTGCCTCGGTACAGCACTCGATGAGTTTACTTTGTACTTTCCATAAGGTCCTCTTCTTACTTTCTCCGGGGGTTCACTGTCCGCTATTTTGAACGGAAATTACACTGGCACTCTCAATATCAAGACTTCTGTTGCAACATATTCAGTTGTCAGAGGAACTCAAAGTACTAATAACAGTAAATTTATCTATAATATATACATTTAATGTTTAGTATTTTTAATTAGTGTTTCATACTGTGTCGTTATTGAGTTATAAAAGTGTACCGTACTGGAGTCGAGCACCATCTTCAGCACCTTCATGTGATTGGCCCAAATCTTGCGAGAAGTGGAAATTTGATGGCTACTTCAAATAACCGTTATAACGTGAAGAATTTCAGTCTCTTTCTTATATATTGGCGGAGTTTCCTTTAAACTTGATGACGCAGAAGTATAGCATTTATATTGATTGTGAATATCTGCGCAATTAAAGTGGATAAAATTGATCACAGTGCCTTGAATGTTTCAAGAAAATTTCCGTGCTCTTCAGTTTCTGGAATTACGATTACGAAGTGCTCCATTTTGCCCAACTGAATCGAAAGGTGCTCCACTTTGTAAACATTCCATAGCCGAATAGGTTAGTAACTGGCGAAGTACTCTTGCATATATTTTCCTTCATCCTCAAAGGGTGTTTGTGTTTCTGGTGGTGTACATTCCAATTTGTTGTTGTGTACCCAACNTACATGACGAGTACCTCACATGACTGAACAGCGCTGATAGGCCTAGGCGCGAAAGAAGACCCGGGTAGAGTTCAGTAACGCTAGGACCTCGCTAAAAACAAGACTTCGCGAGATTACTTTGATGTTGCCGTGTGAGAACACATGATTTTGGCTACTTTCTCGGCGCGAGACAGCTAATGAACTCCGAGTCAACCCCGTAATGTAACTGCGAAAGCGCGCCAAGCTGAAGAGCGGCTGAAAAAATTCTGCCCTGACATTAATTTTCGGGTCCTGACGTAATGACTTATAGTTCCTGGGGCGAGAAGTTTTGGTTTTGGATATATTTTTGCCGGTCCTGCAGAGAATTTTAAATTTTACATAAAACATTTGTGTCCTGAAAATGTTCCGCTTTGCTTTCCATCGGATACCATAATTTCTAACAGACTAAAAACGACTTTAGTCGTCCAGTTCTCTAAAACGAATTAATGCTCTGCAACCCTCGACAACCTCAACTGAAGTTTGAAGGAAAATTTGAAGACTCCTTTCAAGGTCTCATCTAAACGGGCACGCGTGACCTACGCCGCGGCTTTTAGATAATTACACGGCAACCGTGTGGGAAACTGCTACCTCAGTTGTTCCGTCGCGGGTTCAATTTGTGAAATAGGTGACATGAGTTTTTTTTCATTCCTGCTTTTACCTTTCAACTTTGACGCCAATGATCCATTAGCACTAGGTGACAGAAAGAGGATTGGTTGAATCAAAATGGGTTCTAGTATCTTTTTAGGGTCCTTTAGAACAGAGTATTTTACCGTGAATCTGACGTCATTGACAATGAAAGCACTACTGGTTAACATAAATTGTGGACTTAAGCTGGTTCTTTTTGGAGATGTTTGGTTTCTGAACCAAGAAAATATTATGCAGTCCACCAAACGTTACTGAAACCTGGCGGATTGAGCGCGCGTGCTTTACCACTACATCACCACGATTTAACGCTTTACTACTGATGAAAAGAACTACTTGCTTATTGTCCACAGCGTTTGCGCGCGAAACCTACTTATTTTTGTAATGCTTATTACACCTTTTAATTTTTTTGCAATCGGTTCGTAACAAATTTGTTGTGTTTAAAATAGTCTTCAATTGCCCAAAAGACCAAATCCGTTTTTCGTGTTGACATTAATGACGCCTTTGGAAATCGTCTTAAGTTAAGGTTTGACAAAAGAGAGAATTATGAGTTTCTGAGTGATTCACTAAGGCTTCGATTAAAATTCACATCTTACCAGCAGCTTCTGTTTTTTCATCGCCACTCAGCTTCCACTTTCTTTAAAAAATGAAGTAATGTTCTTCATTGCACTGTGGAGCAGACGACGGAAACGGAGTCGTGGTGTGCAGCGCCACTGCCGGTCGCCTGGGATATCGCGGGAGAGCCTATACTTAGCCATAGTTCCGTTACGATTGCGCCGTGTTCCGACTTTAACACTTGAAATTGGGGGGTCTCGTGCCCCCTGCCCCTCCCTCCCCCTAAATCCGCCTATGTATTATCTATTTTAATTGCAACTTCTGTTGGCCAGATTTACGTTACTTTCGTTCTTATAGAGACCCCAATGGGAGAAAAGTCTTGTTAAACTGAATGACTTTGTATTGCGAATATCCCAATACTACACTTTTCAAGCCAAAAACAAGACTTCTGTGAGCGTAACAATTTTCTATGATCACCTTTGGCGACTCCATTCCAATCTCCGAATAAATCGATAGCTCATGACTGTACCATCGACATGCCCATTAGCTAGAGTTGAGTGGGAGCAGCGGCAACGTGCGTTGACATAGCTACGACTAGAGGACGTCAGCTAAGTTGGCGTAATATTGGGTGCTAGGTGGTGCAACGTTATTCTCCGACCTCAGCAAAAGCCTGGGCAGAGCAGCAGTAATCAGATATACTACAGAGCGAATTTTTACCGTNTGAGTATAAGTGCCCGTATCCACTCTCCTGTCGGACTGCATAATAATTGTCCAATTCTCGCCTAATATTGTCATTGTCTTCTGACCTGCAGTGTTCCGACAATGCAAATGATTGTCAAGCGGCCAACCATCTTCCACCCATTGCATCATTTGGCGGGAAACTTAGAAATAAGTAATTTTTCTTCAAAATTAAAGAAGTTGCCAATATTTGGCATAAAAGTGCCTATTTAGCAAGATTTTATGGCATTCGATTCATATTAGCTAACTGAAACCTGAAAAAGTAAGAAAATGCATGGTGGGAACTCTTTAAACTGAATGACTTTGTATTGCGAATATCCCAATACTACGCTTTTCAAGCCAAAAACAAGACTTCTGTGAGCGTAACAATTTTCTATGATCACCTTTGGCGACTCCATTCCAATCTCCGAATAAATCGATAGCTCATGACTGTACCATCGACATGCCCATTAGCTAGAGTTGAGTGGGAGCAGCAGCAACGTGCGTTGACATAGCTACGACTAGAGGACGTCAGCTAAGTTGGCGTAATATTGGGTGCTAGGTGGTGCAACGTTATTCTCCGACCTCAGCAAAAGCCTGGGCAGAGCAGCAGTAATCAGATATACTACAGAGCGAATTTTTACCGTAATCCTGACAGAGATAGGAACGAACCTCTGCCCAATTTCTTTAACTCCACGGGCGGATCCAGAATTTTTTAAAAGGGTGGGGGAGTCGGATCATGGATTTTTTAAAAAAGGGACATCCAAGTCAACAACTTGAAAATTCTAGATTTGATATCAGTAAAACCAAAGGAAACGGGAGGGGGGCGGACCCCCTGATCCGCTATGACCAAGCTAATTAACTTGGTTTATCCCAGTTTGAATTTAACGATGTAACCTTGCACTAGCTTTTTAAGGATATCTAATAGCCAGGATGTAGCTATCAGTGTTAAGAATGCTAGAAAAAATAAAACAAAATAACAGTTAACTCTAAAAAGTCTCAGTAGTGTGGCCTTGTTTGGTACCAAACGTATCATACATGACGGATGCTCATTAGTGCAGCATTTGGACTGGTACAATATTAATTTTGCATTGGCTATCTGTACCTTGGTTTTGGTTTGTAGATTTCTCATCGTTATGTCTCAGGTTGTTCCATCGAAACAGGAACCCCGGTGTAAATAGATATCCCGGCGTCGAAAACTGACTCCAGCACATTCAAAGCAGCTGACCACTCCTAAAAACACGAACCCTAGCCTTTGAAACAGGAATCCCGGGGATGGGACTGGAAACCCGGACAAATTTTCGTAGACTGTTGAAACTGGTACGAAAAATAAACACTAGATGTCAATTAATTAAATCCTTCGAGACTACTGGGATTACGAAGTGACCGGATTTCGAAATTTTTCTTCATTTGTTGCCAGTAATCTGTATGACAAATTTTTAATAAAAAACGCTGTCTTGTTTCAATTTATAAAACAAAACTTAGCTCTTCATTTGACCTAGTTTGAGGGTATAAAACATGTCCTAGGTTGAACGGCCAGAACTCGATTGGCACCAGAATACTTGGCAAAAGAGCAACATTACTGATATCTCCACAAGTTCCTTCCAATCATTGTACAAAATCTACATAGACATAAAGCGCAGAAGTGGTGTTTCGGTCCCGGATTTCCTGTCAGAAGCCTGCGATTCCTGTTTCAAAGGTCAGGATTCGTGTTTTAGGGCTGGTTAGCTGCGGTGCAGGATTCTGGTTTCGACTCCGGAATATCTGTTTTACACCGGAGTTCCAGGTTCGATGGAACACCCTGCGTCTGAAAGATCAAAAGAGCTTTGAAAAGGAAAAAATCGCACCCTGTAGTTGGACTATAGAGCGAATTTAAATAACCTATTTTTATATTGAAGGTTTGTCCCGCCACACTACTACATCATCAAAATGTTCTTTTTTTGGACACGGTGAAATTGACATACTACCATATACTATTGCGATTTTCTCACGCTTTTCATGATAATGTGCAAGCCAATTTTTTTATTTCAAGACAATCCCAAACAAATGCTTCCGATGTTCCAATTCCGTAACATGCTACCACTAGACTGAAACAACGTACATGAGCCCGAATTCAGTCTGAATATGTTATGGGGAGGGCCCAAACACCTTGGAATACCTTTTCTCCAGGGTGCCCTTCGCATATACCTTACGGATCAATTGACTATTAATCCCTGACACTTGAATTGCACATTGTGTCTCCTTTCATTTTTTATATTGGGTTGCCTTGTAAATTGATTGTACAAAGGTTCGTATCGAAAGAAGAAGACACGAAGCGATTTTTGTCGGCGATGATGCATCGTATCATATGCACTGGTGTGTTTAAGAGACTCATTTTTATAACTACTTTATCTCTCTTGTAGTCTACTTTACTTCATAAGTTAGCGAACAGAACTTTTTAATTACGTTGACACAACGCTACATGCAAATCCTTGACACATGATATCAAAATACGAAGTACCTCAGCCGGTCTCAGTCGACGCTCCACCGATTGCCGTCACTCTAGAGCCTGCCAAAAAGTAGGCCTGGGGAATCCGTTTATTCTATTATTTTTTTTTTGTAGGCTTACCATAAATCTTATTTACGCAGTCGCAATTTTAATAGTGAGCCTCTTTTTAAGTTTAAAAAACAATGCATTTGAGACAGTATAACGGGGCACGCGAAAAAAATCACGCTTTGCATTTTGATTAAGCGCAGAGTGCATTGTTTTTAAAACCTAAAAAGAGGCTCACTTTTAAAATGGCGACTGCGAGAATGAGGTATATAGCCGGATTCAACTATGTTCCCAAAAATGTTAACAAAATATGCGTTCTTCGTGAGATGTTGTTCTCAGTTGCGCGTGTATGACTTTAAAAACAGACAGTTCGGGATTACCACAATGTGTTTTGCTGACTATCGAAGACATACACCAGTAATGTTCTCAGGTCCTGTATTCAGTATTCAGTGATTTCGTGTGCTAATATGTTTGAGTATTCTCGAAGCGTATTGTGGTTTTATCGCTGTAGAACCTTCACATTGTCCTGCCAACCGAAACCTAATTATAAATTCAAGTCCTATTAAAAATTTCGG
This sequence comes from Phoronis australis, assembly GCA_002633005.1. Classification (NCBI taxonomy): domain Eukaryota; kingdom Metazoa; phylum Phoronida; family Phoronidae; genus Phoronis; species Phoronis australis. The sequence goes on along the minus strand of NMRA01000228.1, from coordinate 106,141 downwards.
TAGGCTACATTCCCACTACGGCATTATCATCGGCTATCTATTTTCTTCTTTCAGATTGGATCAAATGTCTCCTCGTATGTGCCCTTGTGACAGCATCAAACGCAATGTCTTACGGTAAGCCAGACTATACGACCCATACCGTCGACTTCAAAATGGCACAAACCTTACGACAGAAACGAGTTGTGATTTAGACCGCTTCCTTCGTGAAATAAATTCATCAGCTTCATTCTACATTGTCTTGTGTCTACATGATACAACCCAGGCTCAAGAAATTGGCTTGTCATTTTATGCGTCAAGCATTGCCACCCATCTAATACTGACATAAGTTGAGAACTGTTTCACAGCAATAGGGGTCTACAACAAAGTTGGTTTCTTTGAAAAACGTGACAAAAGCTAAGAATTTGGGCTTGGTATAAACAAATAAATCTAACCAAAGTAGAGATGCAAAAATATGACATTACTTTTGTGAAGTGGAGGTGTACGACCGAATTTCAGTCTTTAGTCTTAAAACACTTTCATGAAAGAACTCGGAAAGCACAATAATGAGGATGTTCACAACCGACTTGGGCACAAATAACTCAGGTCTGTCGTCAAGAAATATATTTCTGAACAGTACGTCATCCTAACACCGAGATGTAGAAAACCATGTTTGTAAGTCTGGCTTGAAACATGGCTGCGCCCGCACAAAACACCACCCTCTTGACACAGTGCCACGTACTGAAAAGTGGCCTTGTGGAGCCATGATGAACCACACACGGAATTCCGTGTGTGGGCATCAATGCACATGCTTGGTCGGAAGTTTATCGAACATATCACCACCACTTCCATGCACTGTACTTGTTTGGGCTTAGCTACGGGATCGACGTTGTTTACTTCGATCACTACCCGTTTTAATAAATTCAACATCTCTCGTGGCGCTTTTTATTGCCCATCTTTCCAGAGATTATTATTTTATCTTTATGTTATTTGTACTCTCATATTTCTGTACCTTATCAGTCATAACAAATGACCTTGTATCGCCTATACACGGTCTCCTTTGTATCTCTGGAAACGGAGCTTGCGACGCACCTATTATTTTCGGGACATATTCCGAGCATAAATGATATTTCACTCGTTAAATATATTTATGCGAGAATATGGACTCGTCCCTCTTTCGGACTGGTCCAATAACCCCTTGTGTAGATTCGCATGCGGTCCTCCTGCACTCAAGGCACTAGGACATTCCATTTCCAGCCTCACTATTGGTTCGTTTGTATTACTGCCACGAGTTTGGTCACTGGGCTCCTGGCTCCCATAGGCTGATGATTGTCACGTGTCATAGGGCTCCTTTGTTCTCAAGAAAGTTATATTTCCTGCCATCTGTAATTCGCTTTGCAGCACTTAGGTTCGAGCTAATCTCTCTTCATTTTTCCCACGCTCTACCACCCTCTACTTTGGGTAGTTCCTCTTACCTGAGTGCTGGCGCTTTTTATTGCCCATCTTTCCAGATATTATTATTTTATCTTTATGTTATTTGTACTCTCATATTTCTGTACCTTATCAGTCATAATAAATGACCTTATATCGCCTATACACGGTCTCCTTTGTATCTCTGGAAACGGAGCTTGCGACGCACCTATTATTTTCGGGACATATTCCGAGCATAAATTGCAGCTGTTCAAGTCAAAAGTAGTCACCATACGTAACTGAAAGAGGTTTCCCTGGTTTCAATCAATGGGAATGGCTAAATGTTATGACGTCGGTTTCATTACTTAAACCAATGAGAAGCTATGATAACAAAATTTTACCTTTCGTAACACTGTGAAAGAGTAACAAAACACCGGCGCGTCCCGGCATCCGGCTAGTCCTGGGGAGACACGGCTTCGGTAGCCTACTTGTAAACGTACGGTTGACGCTTTGGAACTATTTGGGTATTAAAGTGACTTGGGTAAAACAAAACTTACACAAAATTAATGTCAGTAAAAGCTACTGGCACTTTTCTTAATTGAATTTGAATAGCCTCGATGATTTCTCGCTGGTTCCCTGCGTGCCGCTAGATGGGGTGGTAGCCGCGCCAGCACGCAGGTATCTCTCAGGTATCACTTATTTTCCTCGGGAAACTTTTTTCACCGGCGTTTCTGATTGGCTAGTCGAATTCTCAATAGGTAGCGCTTTACGCAAACAAACTGGCATGACTGATGGACTGAAGTGTAAATGTGTTCTGTTGTACAGACAAATCGGTGCTTAAAATTTATGTTCAGGAAATGCGAAGCCTAGAAATTGTGATTGCGACTTTTCGGAATGCATCTTTCAACTCACGGTCGATGGCTTTTGTTTACGATAGTGTCCTGTATTCATACAGTATGAATAACACACCGGTTAAATAGGCCAGATGTGTGTTGGCATGCATGTGCTCCAAGCACGCGGATATTAAACATCACTGCAGAAACGAAATAGTTGTTGCGACGCCACTTGCGTGACAAGGCTAAAAATCGTTCACAGTCCGCCATTTTTTCAGGGTGTTGTAAAGCTAACCATGCAATGACTGCCAAGGTTACATCGACCAATGCTAAAGCGCGTGCCACTGCGTGATACCCATTACCTGCGGGCTGGCTGGGCTAAGCACGCAGGGAACCAGCTAGCGAGCGATGATTTCGAGAAAAACGTCATTTTCACGATAACGTGACACTCGAGGTTGTTGAAACGGGGTAGGTAGCAACGATATCCGTCCATACATTCTGGGCGGAATTTGTTACACAAAATCATATTGCAGTATAGATTATACATTAAATGAGGTCCAGGATAGACAGAGTGGGCCTAGTGATGATACCAAGAATTACTTCACACCCGCCGGCGTCCTGTTTTAGAAAAAATCTGTGTTTTTTTGAAGTACGGGTTTAACTGTCAAGTCATAGCAGGCTGTTACAGGTATGAACACGCGTAAATTCTGAAAATTTATTGAGGAAGATCAACTCCTCAAACCACTAAGATATACCCCATGCCCGTAAGGCATCGTGCGTATGCCTTCACAAATCGCATAAAATTTCTTAATGTGAAATACAGATTTGAAAAAAGTATTTAACACTAATAAGTAGTCTACGTGCAAAAAATCGAAAGGCGCTCTGTGTGTGCCTTTTTAACAACTTTATGCTGGTATCTACAAACGCCGAGTAATGCATAAGTGTTATTTTTTGCCAGTGATAAACAAGTCTCGTAAAATGCTGGTGGTTCAGTGAATTTTGGTGCCTTCCAACAATTTCATTGGGCATATTGGATGCCGAATCAGAACGGATGGTACCATGAGTTCATCAGGTAACTAGCGGAATGAAGACCTTCGTTTTTTCACCCTCCCCTCATCTTCTCTCCACTAATTTCAGATTTCTACTGGAATATAAATTATTTACTGTCGGAGATCTAGAACTGTGAGAAGTTTGCTATTTGTTCTTTCAGTTGTAGAGCTGCACTGTCTCATCTCTGTCTTCTGAGGACGTTTTCAGTCTTCTGTTTCCCGCCGACAAATGAATCAACAATTACTCTCGCCGCAGAGGCCGGGGGTCACACTCCACGATTTCCTTAACTTCTGAAGCGGGATTTTAGTGCAGCCCGTGAATAAACATGATCGAGACCGTTTTGTGAACATCTCGTCCCGCCCGGCTCTGTCCTAACTAGTTGATGCAGCAAAACACACTAACCAAGTTTGTTTCGGGCAAATTTGAAAGTAACAGAACAAATGTCGGCCTCTACTTTGCTACTTCCTGGCGCCACATTTTAGGTCCGTAGATACCTACAAATTTGACGGCAATTCATATTTCTTGACCACATCTCTGTTACTTCCCAGCTGATAAACTGACTTGCAACGATGACACAGTCTTCGTGGCCAACGAGCCTCGCACTTGCTACTGTAACTTGGACGGTAACGTATGGTGGAAATCTTCCAAGGACCAAATGCCCATCCACAACAAAGAGCTGCGTATAATCCCAACCAGAGAAATGCTGCACAAGAAATGGGTGTGTGTGCAGGAGGGAGCGCAACTTCAAGTTCATTTTGTCATGAAACGAGTCTATTGTGAGTACCTAACCGAGATCGAGTGGCGCAAGACCAGTTCCTTAGGGTCGTCGTCATCAAGTCACACTTAGTGATATTTCCTATCACAAATTATTCTCCATGGAGAAGATTGTTCGTCAATAGAACTCTCCTCCATCTTGCCTGGGGGAATTTCTGAACCCTTTAATGTGTAAAACACCATTTGTTTTGTTTTGACAAGTAAATACATTGTCTGCATCAATAAACACTCCTTAGCAGAACAGCACATCATAACCGGGAATTCAACATCTCAAAATCAAGAAAGTAGAAAAGACGACACTTAATTGAAACATCCTTAGCTTCACGGATATGAGTGTGACGTACGAAGGTGCCCAGCGCCAGTGATTCAAGACCACCAACACGCGAGTTTATTGTGCAAACTCGTGCCATATCCGCGCTTCTCTGACGTGCTTCGGGAAAATGAAAACAGTCACAGCGTGGTCAAATTCATGTTGTACATCCACAAACGCAACGCTTCATCATTCTACCATTAACCACGGGAAAACGAGCACCCGTTGTCTGACAACTTCTCTCACAAAATACGATGGAGGATAAATAATGCAGTGATTGTATGCATGGTTTTTTTAAAGTTTAATGTTAGTAAGAAGGCTGATTACAATTTGGTAGGGTATCAGTTTAAATAATGTAATTTGTTTTGTTAAGATGGGCCGCGCGAACTCCTTATGACGATTGAGAAGCAAAAGACAAGAAATACAACATTCCAGCTAAAGGAAAGGACCCTGGTTAACGTGCACTGTGAGGCGACAGATGTCAATCCGGGTGCATACTTCAGGTTCCGCCAGGAGTCTGGGCGTCCTATGAAAGCGGAGCCCAAGATAGCAAGAGGCAAATTAAAAAGCACTATATCCTTCCATCCCAAAGAAAGTGGGAAACTTTATTGCGAGGCGGTTAACTCTAAAGTTACTAAGTTCAAGTCGTCAACCTACATAAACATAGAGATTATTCCAGAACGTGAGTTTTGTTTTTGTACTAAATTCTAACTTATTTATTTATTGTGTACATTGCACAATTTCTCATAATTTCTCGGAAGCCTTGCAGCTGCCACTAGACACAAGAATTCATACCGCTGTTTGTGATTATGAAACGACTCTTGCACCTACATGTATGAACTAGTAAAAAAGTAAGTGTACTTTCATGTTGGTCCCTAATTTCCAAGAAAATTGACACATGAAGGTAATCTATAACGACTGTGTTCTCAGTGCAAGAAATTCTTGATTTATTTGTATTTTAAATGAGCATCTTACTATGAAGTAAGACCGTTTCCAGAAAAGACGACGTCGAGTAAGAAGGTGCAGGGCAACTATGATGAGTTCATTGAAAGGTTAAAAGAGACATTGTCGGCTTAACTACTAAAACGCAATGTGGGGATTACTGTTGAATGGGAGAGACCAAGTTCATGCACTGTTTGTAACATAAACAACTAGACTATCTGTGTGACGTGTATGGTCTGGAAATAGACGTACGTTTCTTGGCAGCGCCCTCATGTCGCAAAGGCGTTGTGACAAAAAGCGCGTGCGCCAGTAGCGCCGAATAGACTGATTACGACACACAATGGGTTCTAACGGTACTTCAGCGGGCGCGCATACACTGGTGCAAGTTTAAAACAATTTTTTTTTCAATTGCCTGCTTTCACGACCATCTTCACCACAAGCAGCGGCTATAACGCTACATTTCGACTTGCTTAACAAGATTAATTATTGTATTCCCATAACATCGGTCTTATAATATTCCTTGCCGTGATAGGGTTCCTTTATCGTAACCAACGAGAAGATCGAAACTACCACGGACTCAAGAAAGTGGTTCAGTTGACGAATTCTAAAATTGCAAATTCGGAGATGGCATGGCGCATGTACGAATTGTCTGTGACTTGATTTGGTAATGGAAATGGAATCCTATCTTGGTAAGGAGTATGAAACCTAACTTTTAGAGTAAAAGGCCAGTTTTCGGTTTTAGCCTACTATTCATGGCGAAATACAGCTTAAATACACTACAGAATTCTTGCCGTTGTCAGCCAGACACTCGCCGGTGACTTTAGTGAAGAGGCTTGTACTATTCTGTTTTTTATCAATTTGGATTTATCTCCGACAGCTGCGCATTAATCTGCCTTCCCGGGGGTTGATTGCATATTCGATTCCGCGCTAATGTCCTCGTGGCTGCTCGGAGACTTTTCTTCAAATCAAACCTGACTGGATCAATTAAACAACAGGAGGACAATGTGTTGTGTAACTCTGTAAGCATTTTAAATACTTACATGTTTTAAGGCGTACTAGTGTGTAGCTAGGTGGTTTGTTAGGCTATTCCAAGAGATGTTACGACCAATTAGTCGCTGTATCGTCTCCAGTTAAGATTAAATTTCTTTAATCATCATTGCAGCGTCCTCCGGCTGAAAATAGTACTACGAATGCTGGTCAAAAGATGTAGCATATAAACATATGAAAAGCCACTGTCTCTCTGTGTCTGTCTGTGTGCGTCTGTCTGTCTTAATTGCAGATTCGCAATCTGTTTTTACCAATTGGCAACTAAAATGGTGACACTCAACTTGGGCGTTTTATGTATGTATGTAATTACTTGGCGAAATAAATTTCGCCAAGTATGTTGCTCTGTCACTAAGTTTTTGTTTGTTTGTTCGTTTTTCCTTTTTATTCTCCTTCTAAAATGTAAATAATAGAATACGTAACTCTAGAACACAAGCGATGTCTCAAATTCTTCAGCACTGTGACAAACATGTCACTCGATCAGGGAGTCAACAAGTAAAAAGTTTTTCAAAAAGCCAACACATTTTGATGGGTTATCATACTCCAGTGTACATAATTGAACAGTTCTAAATCAGTGGCAGGTGACCCTTCACTTCTTTTCACCGGAAGAACCCGAAAACATGATAACATGACAAGGGAAACTTTGAGACAAGTATGTGAGAGTTAATTTAGTGATTTCGTTTTTTAGGTCCTGAAAGATATTCAAAGCCGTCAATTCAACATACCAAGCTTCAGCCATCTGCCTGAAACAGTGAACTCGCGTGTACCATCCATCTTGTGTCTTTCGTCTCTTAACTTTTTGTAGAGAGATTTTCTGTTACCTTGAGACATTTGTTTAAAGATATGTCAAATTTATATCAGGAATTTAATTCCTTCTGAGTAGGTTCACGCAGGAATACTGTTCATTTTCTCAGTTTCTTGGAAACTAGAAGCAAACAAACACAAAGTGCCCTTACCTTTTTAATAGTTCAAAGACACACTTGTAACTTTTACTTAGTAATACGTAATCGCCTATATTGACATAACTAATTGTTATCCTAGCTTTCCAATTCCGCAGATGAGACTGCCTCTCTCTTCTTCCAATATTTGGCAACACGGCTGAGTGTGATTTTGGTCTTGTGTGCAATACTTGCGGGAATATTCGAAGTACACCGAGTGCAACATCCTAGAGACCCAGCTCTGGAAGTCTTTGAAATCGAATACGAAAAGATAGTAAATCAAGTCGCAATGCATCGCGAACAGCAACGCATGACGCAGGGCAAAGTTCGCCTCTCATGTGATTACGGATATCCTAAACGCTACTCTGTGGAGGTCAGTGATTTTACGACGATCAATTTCGACGTTGTGAAACATAATGCAGCATTAAATGAAACATTCAAACAACTAACGTCGTCTCTTTTCCTAACTAAAAGACGCAGCAAAAGCCGCTTCCAGAGAGTGAGTGCGATGAGGAATAAGTCGGTGAAAGAGTCGACGAAAACGGAGCCAAGCTCTTCTGAGAATCAGACAGAACCGTCGTCAACTGGTTACAACGTGGATCCAGTTGACATGTGCCTTCCCACCATTATGTCTTCTGAGTCCACACCTGACATTTCACCGTGCCTTCCTGTTAGTAGGGAAACAAAGGAATTACAACGGAAGTGCAATGTACTCTTAAATACGCTTAAGTTTGCGTGTGATTCACACGAGAAAGAAGTCATTTCGAAAGCGTTGAAGGAATACGAGACCAACAAAGCAGATTACGAATCACAATCCAACTTTGATATCACTGTTATTCAAAGGTGTTATCACGTGTTAGAAGTGCTGAAGTTGAAAGAGGAAATGAAAAAAGCTAGTGAGCTCGATGACCCTAATTTAATCCGGGATGCAATACAAGATGCCGAACAAAGCGAATACGCGGACGACTTAGTAATAGAAATCCAGGAAGTATCAAAACTTTACCAAGCTCTGACGCGTACAGAACTACTGAGGAAGAACCTGCTAACGTCACTTGATCCGCTGGTGATTGTACAAGTTAAAAACTCTGATCCTGTGCCAGAAGAGATTCACGATGTTCTTGTAGCAACCTTCTTGACGCTGGGTGAGGCTGAGCGCCGGGTACGGGAATGGAGTGACTGCAAAAATCTGTGCAACTATGAGGTACTGACCAAACGGCTCCAGATGTTCCGCTTTAAAAAGTTGCGAGTACAAGTGTCACAACGTTGTCTTGAAATACTAGAGCCTTACGACCAGGCCGAGGTTAGTGAGGTTAACTACGCTGTCGGACAACTATATTCGTTTACTAAAGAAATATCTGACATGAAATTAATAGTCAATGAGCGCAAGCTGAGGACGCTGTTTGCAGAGCAACAAAAATCTTTGGAAATGGACGACTATACTCCCTGTACGTCCAGAGAAAATTCATTGGTAACCGCCAATCAAACGCAAGACAACAAAGCCGAGAAAACCTCTCGTAAACGTCGCCGAGGCAGCGCACTAGATGGACAAATAAGGCCGGTTCCCAGTAAAGACAGGCTCTCAGTATCCGGATTATCGTTGGCCATCGCCAAGAGCGGAAGCCGCGTTCCTTCTTCAAAAAAATCATTATTAAGCGAAAAAAGTGACCATGAAGGGCATACAAAAACAAAAACAAAAAAGGTTAAAGGTAAATCAAAGGCCACAAAACATCGGACTTAGAACTCTCTAGTCGTGTGAGGTGTATGGTAGCAATAAGTTTGGCACTAATGCATAAATTAAACTTCTAAAATGTCGATTTTCCGATATTTCATTATCGTCACCTAAGCATAATCACAATGCCAAAATGCACTTCGTTGTATGTCTTTCGTGACTGGGAATTTTGTTTCAGTCTACATGCCATATTGCTACGAATTCTCCCTTAACCGAGACGGGATTGAATAAGAAAACACTGTTTTCTTAAAAACATTTTATCATTAGTAAGCCTCTGCAACTCCCGACGAGGGCTGTGACGCGAGACTTTGCGTGCTAACCATGGAGTGTTAAAAACTCTTGCGTGCCTTTCTAATATTGTCAAAGCTGGTTATGTCGAACGCTTTCAAGGCACTATGATGAATTAAGTCAACGTACCCCCGCTTACTTGAATTTTTTAGCATTCGTTGGCATAAGAATCTCTCATGATCATGGCTGTGAATTCGTTGTTTTTTCATTTCTGCATACGTTCTTATACGCTTCTGGTTGCCCTCAGACTTTCAGTCACAAAATAAGGAATCGGCTCAGTGTATGCCATCGTGCGGCAACTCTGAGATAGTGTAAGTTGTTTGAGGGTAGGGTGTGCGTGGACGGGACTGTGGAGACCTGGCTAGAGGGAGGCTTCTATATTAGAGTCCCGTCATTTATTAATTTCAGCGTGTCTGGACCCTGTGCTTCTATTAAAATGATGCGTTTATTAGAGACCCGGCTTTAATTCTATTAGAAGGTTTACGGCACATTTGTAAAGAGACTCAATGAAAAGTTACTATTTCGTTGGGTTTTGTCTCAGAAACAACCCTTTGCTAGGGTTAACTCAATAGGTCTAAGTTTGAAACGTTACAAGGCTGTATCCTTATCTTTCTGCTGATTTGTGTGGTCAGAATAAAGTCTAAAGTTTCGAAATCCCAAAGTGGAACAATTAAATGCGGGAAATTAAATTGGAAAAGACATTTTTTCGTTATTGGTGGGGAATTTTGTAAGAATAGGTGTCTTTCTCAGTGAAAGTAGTCGGAAAGTCGCACTCTTGAACTGCACTTATTGTGTCCTTTTTGTGGGAATTCCACTGGACTGCAGCGTATTCCTCTCACTGCCTTACACCTGAAGGTCAATAAGGCATTCATACAACCGGAGGTGAAATGGCGAAGAGTTATTTCATTCTTAAGATGTATTTGCATGCTCCTAACAATGTTAATGTATAGCAGGAACTGCACAACAATGCTATTTGAATTTCATTTACGCTTTACAAAGTGCAGTTGTATTCATTGACAACTTGTAAATGTGAAAACAGAAAAATATGCAAACAGGTGACCTTTGCACTAATGACGTACCATGGAGGCTCACATAACCTGCATCATGCAGTGCTATTCCCTAGCACCACGTCACGATACTTACTGGATTCGGTTCAGTGATTTACGGCGGATCGTTTTTGACAAAACTCAAAACCTGTAGGCAATTTTCAACCTACTTCGTATTCACATCTTCGCTATATGTTGTGTTTCCAACTAATTCGGCCAAGCAATCGTAAGGTAAGAAAATAGCGTGCAAGGTCCACTTTTTAGGTTTGAGTGAGAGGTTGTCTGTACCAGCTAGGTACTTACGTTGTTTAGTGTTTTGAGACCAACGATCTGTGAAGAATCTCATTAGACATTCAAACGAAATCCCCATGAAGTTCATAAAATCTATCTGGTCATCATTGGAGCACGACCAGTGCATTTCATAAAGGATCCTACAGGAATCTTCACTTACAGTTGACTGGGAAATGTATAGTTCTTATTATGAATTGTGTGTGGTTGCTGCCCTATGATTCATACATCATCAGATGGCAGCAGTAGGTAGCCAACCTAAGAACAAGATTGTTATGTTACAGCTAACTTAACTTGTCTCAAAAACAGCACATCTGCAGACGTTTGCTATGGAAACTCACAATTAAGGTACGTTGTTTAGGACCCTAGAAAAATCTCCAAATTTGGCTAGTGAACGTCATATCTCACAAACGGCTGATCGGATTGGCGCATGAAACATTCACGTATGCTTGGAGGCACTTCTTTAAAACATTAGGAATTGTTTTTAAAATGGTGCACTTTGGCACGAGGGCTATCAAAATAGTACTTTCATGATTTTGTGAAGAAACACAAACTTAGGAACACGAAATATTCTATTTTTTTGAAATTTCACCTTGACTATTGATATCAAATGAAATTTGATCGTGTTATTAATATCATTGTCCATTGTATTGCTATGGATGTACGGTTTTTTTTGCTAAAATCAACTAAAAATATGTAGTCACGTGACCCAATCAATGTCAGATTACAGCTAAATATCAAGTTGTGATTACCTACTTTCACAAAATACACACCTTTGCCGTCTTACATTTTGTAATTTTGTGGCTAAATTCACCGACTTCGGGTCAGTAAGGTCGTACATAAAACCTTAAAAGTGAGAATTCAGATACACTGCTAAGCAACGTCAATCGCACTAGAGTGGCCTTTCCAGCTTGTCGAAAGCATTTTAGGATTAGTGAATTGCGAATAACAGCCTTATGACTGGACTTAAAGATTATGTATCGGGATCAGAATTTCGTTTTCGCAAATTTTATCAAAAAGTGACTCACTGTCCAACGTCGTCGTATTCTGTAGATATCAAACTGTCCTAGGCCATCTACTGCAGCCATTTCATAGTATAGGAATTTATACTAAAAATTGTACATGTCCTAGTCAATTGCTATAGCACAGGCAGCTGCCAGGCCTCATAATTTAGCCGTCTCCTGACCAAAATTTCTTTGCTATTATGATTGACTTTCGACGCACATACGCTGATATGAAAGACTACTGAGGCTACAAAAATACACGCGTGTCAGTAGTACCACCCATGGGTTCGGCCAAAGACGTTAATGGTCTCTGGTTCGCCATTTAGACTCCGAGTAAAATGACGTCACATGAGCTCATATCTAAACCCAACACTAATAGTAGGCCTATCTAAGGCTAATCCTAACCCCCCCCCGTCCCAAACCTAACGCTAACCCTAACGGGCTCCCTCACCCTATAAAGTTAACTTTACCATAAACTCTCTGGGGTGATGGTCGTTTCTGTCTTTGCGATCATTCTGCCAGGTGAAACGGACACTAAGAGGTGCTGCAATTCTGCCCGAAAATCAACTATTACGGGCGCATTGCCGTTGCACACCTCTTTGTATCTATGTGTTATCCGTAAACGTTCTCCCCGAAAAATACCCAAAAGCCCATCACTTCTCAAGTCACCGTCAAACGTAACCAGCTGCCAGATGAGACTGACTTCATCAGTAATTAAGTGGCCCAAAGTTTTTGACAGAAGTCACAGGTATAGTCTATTGCTCATTCAACTAAGGAAATACTGCTTATTTTCTAGTCGGGTAAGAATAGACCTTACGAAAAGTTGACAAACTGTAGTCTGTTGAATTCTCACCGATAGAAAGAAACTTTCATTGACGCTTTTACGAAAATAAAGGACCTGTTAGCGCTTTACATGCGCGCACCCAGGGGTCTCGCGGGGCTCGAGCGAAACAAACACAAACGCACAGTGGTGTCCCCCGTTTGTTTTTTAATCAGTCCCCTTTTTTGTTACCAAAGGTCTACTACGTCAGGAATTCCAGCCCCCCAATATTGAAGGCTGGTTGCGCGCATGCTTTGTTAGGATTCGCGCTTACCGAAATCTCAGTAACTTGTCTCCTCTGTTTTACGTTGGCAGAAATCTGTTTGAGTAGGAAGCGGCCAGGCTTGGAGACGGGGTCACACACGCAAGTTGTGGGAGAAAGCGGGATGGGAGGGGTAGAATTTTACAATAAGCAAATGCAATATATCACGAGACAACACGTGCATTAGCGAAGCACCTTTTGAATGGCCAAAGTTCATCGATTGTCGACGATCGAATTTCCGGGCCAACTTCGTAGTTCTTGCAGTCACAGCCCGGCCTCCCGTTCAGTAACGCTAGGACCTCGCTAAAAAGCAAGACTTCGCGAGATTACGTGAGATATTGCCGTGCATTTTAAATGAGAACACGTGACTTTGACTAGGTTTTAGCTAGGTCCTAGCGTTTACTGAACGCACGCCGGGTCTTCACCTACTGTACGTCTCACTTCAGTCTAGGGTTATATAGCAAAGCTGCATTTCGTCTTCTTTAGCTAGCTAAAAAAGAAAATCGAATTAGGCCTTTTACTCTTATGAAATCAGTTTCACAGCATTCCTAACCGTGACAAGGTTCTGCTACTTTCGGCGTCACTACAAGAACATCCGAATCACCATCGTTTATTGAGGTTGGCGAACTCCAAAATAGCGAATTCAAAATTGGCGCATATAAGCATTGTCTATGACTTGAGGGAATAGAATCCTATCACGGCAAGGAATATTGCGAGACCGATTTTGTAATCAAAAGTCCTCAAATTCCGTTTTTATCAGTTACTTAAGGCGAAATGCAGGTTTAACTAATCTCAGTGAAATGTTGACATTAATAATACTATTTGTTTTTTGATTGTGAAAATTCTTTAGTTGTTTAACCTGTTTAGTCTGTTGTAGATCTTAGCATATCACCGCACGCGCGCACACACACCTTGAGTCAATAAAGTTCATATATTCAGTTATAGCAAATTTTGTAAAGGCAATCCAAAGTTTGAAAGATTCCTTCTCATTGTCTCAGTCTCACTTGGAAAATCGAGACCCTCATTCATAGTTCATATATACTTGTCAAGCGTTGCTCCAGAAAAAAATGCTTATGTTAGTTTGTTGTTATAACATGACTTTTTCGCTTTCCTCTATGATCTGCCGTCACTCTATCTAAAGATTCTTAATATTTGCTTCCATCACGTTCCTGGTCAAACTCCTTCCTCGCTTTTTAAAATGAAAGTAACAATCAATGTTACCTATAGTAAAAATCCTTTGTAATCTTGAATAAACATTTTCCCAATTAGTCATCATTAGAATGACAATTCCTTTGGCGTGAATTTTTCATCCACGGAAAAAAGAAAGTGGCCGTAAACGACCCAGCAAGAGGCCTGTATCTTGCTTCTGCGTACACTTCCACTGTGTGTCAATGCGAGTATGACATTGAGTTTGGTCTATGGAAATCAATACTGAAGCAAGATTCGGAACTTAATTTGGCTGGGCACTTTATGTCACTTTCTACCTCTAACTAAAGCCAAGAGCCTACGTAACTTTCATCCAGAACTTATCAATTATTATATTATTCCACAAAAGATAATTGAAAAGATATTCACTCACTCCATTCACGCCTTCTCCTCAGCTATAAAAACTCTCCTGTTACAAAACTATTCAGAGAAATGCTCAATATCAAACTGCGGAATCCGTGTATCTCAGCACCGCTAAAGTTTTAAAATTTTAAAGTATTAAAAAGATGTGTCTTACCTATCACCGCTGTTTCTTGTTTCCCTGCACTGTGTAATGAATTTCAATCATATAGTTGCGCCTGCCTAGCCATTTTTAGTTTTAGTTTTTTCTAGGTATTGTGGTTCTTCTTATAGTATAATAAACTATACTTTATTTTAGCTTCTCTCATTATTGCATCGGTAGTTTATGGCAATACCTAGATATTTGTCCCTTGTCACACACACACACACACACACACACACACACACACACACACACACACACACACACACACACACACACACACACACACACACACACACACACACACACACACACACACACACACACGTAGTGAGATAAATTGTTCAAACTAATACTTAGTTTGTTTTTGACTAAATAGATAAAGGTACATGGTGTTCATGCAAGCTGCTCCTAAGCCTTTTGAAAGTCTCATTACCTTGTTTTGATATTTGAAAGTAATCCATGACTATTATACATATAGTCTTAGTAAAACTTTAGTTTAGTCGTCCACCTTTGGTTACTACACCCGCACGTGTCACTTTAAGTTGCGCATAGTAAGTAGGAACGACTAGTGTAGATGCCAGGCTGTTTGTATTGTGAATGGCTAAGTAAACTATCTATCTAAATCTAAAAAATCGAAATATATTGTACCATGGATCGTTAAGCTACGCCAGGGCTACAGCAGTTAACAGGTAAAATATTTTTCCAAGATAATTAGGGATTTGTATTCTTGCTACACACAACATAGCAACGGTTCGTGAGGGAATGGGCATTTCAGCAATGTCGCACTATCGGTGTTGAAATTCTTAAGCGCTCAGAGGTTGAAGACATTACCACGCTCACGTCGAACGAGCCAGCTACTCAAGCCGCAATCAATGCGAACATGCGCCATTTTCGAATTCGCTAAGTGTAAGGTTGGCCAGCACATTGAACTTTGAAGAATTTTCTTGAGTAGCTGATGGTTTTCATCGATGTTCTAAATTTACTCAGGACATATGTCGAACATAAATGCTGTTCTCACTACCGAGAGAATAACCCCACCACGAATGCGTTAACAGAACATGCACACCACCACCTAACATTGCGTGCAAATCGCCATAGAGCCGCTCCGACCTGTTTCATCACAATACTAATGTACAAAAATATAAAGCTCTGTTCTAGAGATACCACTTTCCCCACTTGAATTTCTCTGTGATCACAACAATGAAGTCAATGTCATTTGTGGCGCCTGGAAATCTCCCACCTAATACACCTAGAAGCACACAGTGTATGATGTCTGACCCAGCGATCCCACGCAAACATGGGGCGACGAACAACAGCTAAGGGGTCCAATAGGCCCCTAAATTTTCATTTCGTCCCCGTAAAAGGCCCACTGCATTGGTATTAGTCCCGCAAAAGGCGCACTGGCCGTCTTCCTACCGTAACAGGCATCAGCATTGATTTTCATTATGATATTCAGACAAATAAGTACAACGAGAATAAGAACTACGGAAATAAGATAGAATCAAAGAACAATTGGGACACTGCCCACATGTGGTCGAAATGGATCAAGTTCCGAATTTTCCAGTGCGTTCTTTTGGGTTTGTAGGTCAAAATGTGAGCACCTCCAATATGTGCTGTTAGCTTTTGAAAATATCCCTCAGACTTAGGGGTGGACCAGCAAAAATACCGTGCAAAAGGGGGTGAGGTAGAAAAATCTACCCCACAAAAGGGGGTGGGGATTAGTACTCCTAATAGGGGGTTTCTCACACCATAGCAAAGTAAAAATGCATGATTTATGTCATATTTATTTAGCAAAACAATATACTTTATGCACGTGATATCATTTAACTAATTTTCTAATGAGCTACAATCTCTTATCATCAAATGTGGCGAATGGCCAGCACTGACAAAAACAGGGATGCCAACACACCTTTCGTTGCTTAAACGCCTCACAGCAGTAAGAAGACTACAGGCCAGTTTCTCACAGTCATTTATAACACACAACTGTGATGACATACCTCAACAAAGCAAATGAGCCTTTACTTGCGATTAAATGCGCCATTTTACAATTTTTCCCACGCACTGATTATGCCGACTTTAATGCAGCACTGTCAGCCATGCAAAGGTAAAAAGTTCCAATTTCAATACTTCACTGCCATATTAACTGAAGACTTAAGAAGTATCCTAGAGCAATTATACAAGGCACCTCAATTTCCCTGGGATGACCCAAGCCACCCACGCACATAACTCTTCTCTCATGTAAACTATTTCTCACTCACATATGCATATTTCCTGTCCTTGCACTACTTTTCATGTCTCAATAAGCACCTCTGCATATTTCCTGTCCTTGCACTACTTTTCATGTCTCAATAAGCACCTCAATCAATGAGTTTGTATGTGAGCGGAGAACAAGCATCACAGCCAGAAATAATGCTCGAGTAAAAAAATATGTCACCGAGACATGAAAAAATAGTGCAGGAGGGGGTTATAGCAAGAGAAATGTTTTGTGAACAGGGGTCTCCAGCAGATAAGCCTAAACGTTTTGTTATACGCAGGTAATTCATTACACACAGTGTTAACAATTTTTAAATTGTATTAAAATACTAATGTTTGTTTATATCACAAATACAAGAGGCATGAAGTCAAGCCAATGAAGTGCCGTAACTATTGAAGCTATAAACAAGGGTCAGCAATGGAAACTACGTAGCTACACTGTCTATTTCTTGAAGTCCAAAGAATCACCTATGGCACAATGGAAGAGTCATTTCTGAATGATACTAAGAAGCAACCAAACCACACAGCAATGATTAACTGGTGGCTGGAAGATACCATGCCTATTTTCAACAATTGGTGAAATTGTCACGGACAAATAATTCTTATATAGAGTTAGACTGTGACCTTATACTTTGGAGAAAAATGCAAATGTGGTAAAGACAACTGAAAACTGCACAGCATGAGCTAAAGACTTAAATCCAAAATACAGTGCAACTTTTTCATGAGCAAAACAAGCTACAAAAAGTTGCATTACTAAATTAATTTTTCGTAGTATGCTTTAAAATTGTCAACCTGGTAACACCAACTAGGTCAAGGGCTAATCAAAATTTCAAAAGGCTTGTTTAAACCATTACTAGAACTCATCCATTGAGTTTTGTGTCAACTTCACAACATTTAGTGGAAGTCCACATCACGAACAAGCAAAGTCTTAACCTTAAAACAGGTTGATTGCCAAGAGTGTGAGTTATCAAAAAACAAGATGCCATGCAATATAGCTATTCACAAAGCTTTAATTTAGTAGATGCCTGAAATCAGACTCCCTCTATAGGGGAAGTCCACATGCACGCTTTGCCTTGTGTAACGTCTCTAATTAGTATTTCACGAATTCATGACTTCCACATATGTTTTGGGAAACTGTCCAACTTCTCCGTTCAATTCCCCCGTCCACCAATTGATATCTGAATTGTCGGTAACTCCGATAACTTGGCCTTTACAAAACCTCAATTCCGTGTTATCCTGTGGTTCGAAATCGTACAGTGCCTTTACGTACATCTGAAAATGACACAATTATTACAGCGAGTAATTTCAGAACATTCGGCATTCATTCTTACATTTGCACTAAAACAGCTTGCGCTAGTTTTAGCATAGTGCACACAGAGAATAAGAGGGCCAGGTTTGAATACCACAGCGCATGCGTGACATAAATGTACACACAGTTAATAAGTTAAGAAATAAAAAGAAGTGAAGGCTGTTCCAGTAAAAAATGTATGGGAGGGGGGAAAGCACTTTTATTTCTTAACCACCCCCATATTTTTATTTTCTTTCTCCAACCCATAATTTTTAATTAGGTTGAAATAAAAAATGCAGTTTTTGAGATAATCAACCAGTCTTGTCAAAAACTAAAATGACCAACAGGGGGTGCTACGATAGACAAATCTGTCCAAAAATCGATTGGTGCTGGTGCATGCCAGCCGTCTATCTCTATGCCAAATGTCATCATGATCCGTTAAGCGGTTTCAAGATAGTCGACAAACAATGACTTGAGCAGTCGAAAACAAACAGGGTGCCACAGTGTTGAATCCATCCAAAAATTGACTGGTGCCGGCACATTCTTGCCAAAAAGGGTACTTTCGTTTCGAATTTCATCGTAATACGTCAAGCAGTTTTTGAGATAATCAACACACAAGGAGTGGCTTGTCGAAAACTAAAGCGGCCAACATGGGGTACCAAGTCAATTGCCAAATCTNATCGTAATACGTCAAGCAGTTTTTGAGATAATCAACACACAAGGAGTGGCTTGTCGAAAACTAAAGCGGCCAACATGGGGGTACCAAGTCAATTGCCAAATCTGCCTGAAAATCGACTGGTACTGGCGCATCCCCGCCAAGTACCTCTATACCAAATTTCATCATGATCCGCCAGGCGGTTCTTGAGATAATTGATGAGCAAGAAATGATGACAGATGGACCGACTACAAAGTTTTTGTGGGTGCAGAAAAATTCCATGTGAGATCACAACTCATATCAGTTACCAGAAACTTGCTTTTCAAAGACACCTGTGAGCAATACTTTTGGCAGCCACCATGTGTCTCTGTCCACTATGTGTCTCTGTAATTTCAATAAGCTTTTTTCAATTTCATGGATCTATAAATCTCAAACTGTCTCTATGAATGCTTTTAGACTGCTATGTCAAGTGAATATTGGAACTTGTCTTTCTGACTCCGCATACTTTTTACTTAAAAATCATCAATTTTCTTAGACGTGTTAACACCAGTTTAGTGTTGCAGTAATTTTCATTCTAATATGACAGCAGTACAACGTGTGCCTGTTATCAGGTTGCCCATGACTTGAGTGATGGCATAGTGTACATATTGCACTCAGTACACTAGAAACATGAGCTGTTTTTATGTTTTGGAATATGTTTGGGTATCTTCCAAGTCAATTTTTGGTGAATTTTGATTTCTTTTGATATATGTGTTAAGCTAAAAATATCAATCTGTCAACATTTACAGGTCAAAAAATACCACCCAGTTTTAATGCTTTACTTCTTACAAGACCGACCACCCATAATTTGAGTTTTATTCTGAGGACCACCACCCATAAATTTTTATTTCAACTGCCGTCCCCCCTTTCCATATGGATTTTGCTGGATCAGTCCTAACTAGTTTTGAGGTTATTTCTACATTCAAGAACAAAAGGACAGCATTCAAGTAACCAACTTGGCAAAAATAAGCCAGAACTACTGTACTTATTAAAATTTTGATTGTTTCTTGCAATGTGATGTCACTGAAACAAAGGAAGTGTCTGCACATCCCGAAATACCACAGTGCCCTCTCTGATTCTGCCATGTTTTACCTGCAGTGCTATGCAGATGTAGGGCACTTGACAGTTTTACAACCTTGTCATGCTAATCAACAGGAACTTGACTAAACTCAGAAATTTTGTCTACTGCTCAACACGATTTCAGAAAAAAATTGTCCAAAAACGAGACATTAAAAAATAACAGTACCGTAAATCTGCATAAAATTTTCAGTGTTAAGTCTTTAAATCATGTAGTATCAAACAAAATGAAGAGTTTTATTCTGCAAGCAATAGAAAATACTAAGATGAGAGTGAAATTTGACAAAAAATACACAATACCAATCATAAACATACACTGTAAAATTGCAAATGACAACAGGAAATGAGTAAAAAGTTTCAAGGCTGACCGCAGTAAATTCAGTGTCTGATGAATTATTTTCTGGAACTATTCAAGCAAAGGATACTTATAGTCTTTGCATATTATACAAATTTACAAGTACCACATGGTAAAGTCAGATGCTAGCGCCACCTCACGACACTAGCTGTCGGTGGATAAAATAAATAAGTGCCCGATCACCCGTGTTTGAAGCAGGTTGTGTGGTTAGAGAAAGAATTAAACTCAATTTTTCCATAAACAACTTCTGAAATTTTCTATGGCTTGTGCTTCACGATGAACATAGATCTCCGTTGTAACCAACACATGGTTATTTCCATAAGTGTTGACGGAAGTCCGACTTGCTCATTTCGCCAATTTCACGTTCAAATATTCTGACTAAATGACCACTGATGAGAGTATACCTATATATCATTTAACAATGTGCGTCCACAATGTAGGCGCGCATGTGAGGAGGAGTCTTGTTTTGATTTTGTGTTTGTCAAAAGAAAGAATCACAATATCTGAAATAAGACGACTTTAACGCCTTCTGAATTTTTGGCATGATAAATCATCCTAAAGTTGTTCCATTTAGTATCAATTCATTGCTTTTGGGACACTGAAAACTTGCAGTCTCACTTTTATTTATGAAACTAACTACTATTAAACTTAAAAGGATACCCAGGGCTTGGAATGACCAATGACAAAAGACGCGGAAACTTTGAAACTTTTACTGCCCAAATCATCGCCCGGTAACCAGCCTAGAACTGGTCAATGTGAACCTTTCCCCGACAAAAATCGGGAGGACTAAAAAAAAAAACGTTACCACCATCACTAGCATGCGTCTGCGTCGTTTTAGCTCGCCCGTCTACTCCCAACCCACACATTTTTGGCTGCAGAGCAGTAGTATTTGTCGCCGCGCTTAACAATAACACGAGACGCCATTGAAAATCACACCACGCTATCCCAGATGACCCGGCAATGTTGACAATTTACGTTCCTCTGAACATAAAGAGCAACTTCCGCTTTTCGAGGTGAACGTCGTCTGCAACGCCGCGGTAAGAAAGGAATTTGCCGCGGAAATTTTATATCAAATCCGATTTTTTTACGCGGAAATATTATAAAAAAAGCGGAAAGCACATTTAAAAAAAGCGGAAATCCGCGTTTCCGCGGAAAATTCCAAGCCCTGGATACCAAACCCAGTATTGGCTTATTAACAGACATTAAAAACGATTTTCCCATCCAGTTGTCTGAAACAAAATAATGCTTTGTAACCCTCTACAACTCTCAAAAGTTTACAGGAAATTTGAAAACTCCATTCAAAGTCTGCTATATGGGCAAGTGTGACCTACGTTCTTAGCGAATTACACGGCAACTGTGAGAAAAGACCAACCAGCAACCAATCTATGACAAAGGGAGTATGAATTTTCCAGTAATTCCTACTTTATAATTCAGGAATGACGCCACTCATGCATTAGCAGGTGACACAACATGGATTGGTTGAAATCATGAAAATAGGGTTTAGTATCCTTAAAGTGGCACATACACAACCTGCAGTGCACACAGGCTGAAACAAACCTACCAGTACTGGATGTATTGGTTGTGCTGGAGTTGAGGCGACCATGTCTTTCAGGAGTATTTTACGGTCACGACTCACTGAGTTCTCACGATGATATTTCACAAGCTCATTGATAGACGTATGCTTGACCACCCAAACAAAATATTTACCGGCCAGATCATTCATTATCTTAAAATGCTGAACTGTACTACCATATCTGCAACAAAGTGAGTACAATGAACAACAAAAACCAAACACCAGAACACAATTAAACAAGGTGACAAATGAAAACCTTTAATATATCAAACAGTAACATCATTATCAGAGGCTCCACTCTAATTTTTTACTTATTCTGCACAAACATAGTTCCCGAAAATGTTACTTTTACATTTTTCAAAGGCCAATTACCTTGATTGAAATAACCTTAACAAACAGTGTTTTCAGCCACCTGCACACTACAAACCAAGTTTACAGTGGAACAAAATTTGCTTAACAGTTTTTTTATTGAAATTTGATGAAATAAGAGATTCACTTGTTCGCCATATTGTGTGCTAAATAGGCAAAAAATTACAGCAATAAACTTTCATTTAGGCACCAGTGCAGATTACGAGCTTCTCTCCTTCTCCTAAGGCGGTAAATAGTATAAAGTGCTACTGAATCTCATCAGATTTCCTATACTTTATTACGACTCCAGCTAAAGACCCGCTGGACCTTTTAATTGGCTAAAACGTAGGACAATCAACCGTCTTACTTGACAGAGAGTGAGAAATCTCCAGGATTACTCTCACTATTTCGAACAAGGAAACCACCGTCTGGCTGCACAAAATGCCCATGTTTCTTTTCCAACAGCAACTTCTCTGCTTCAGCCCGAGTCAGGCGGCCTTTGTGTAGATACCACCTGCAAAACAGGTCAGCAAGTCAGACAGGAAAGAGAGATGCATTGTTGTAAATTCACACCCACTTAGGTTTTGAGAACAAATTTCGATCATTACATAATATTTTTCATCTTAGTACCCTGGACTTTTCTTTAAGCGCATTAATTATTACATGCCAAACATAAGAATTGATTAGAATGACTTACAATGACTACAACAGTGTGTCAAAACTGTATCATCCATTTTCAGATCTTTTGATTAAAAGCCTTGGGTCGTTTTGAACCTTAATTTCCCCTCAATGCATGAATTGATACACGCGAATTTTTCACATTCATTTCATGGTCACTGATAGACCCAAGCATGTCTATGATTTACTATTTATCATCATTAGCTGTCAATAGCTAAGCGCCAGGAAGCTGATGGACAACATCTCTGTTGTCTAAAGGCCCTTTCATATTGACTTAACTCCGGTCTGAGCGGAGCGTCGACGTAAACAGCGCAGTTAACTGGACCGTTCATACTGGCTTCGGTAGTTAATGACCATCGAAGTAAAGGGTTGGTGACCCTGACGTCATCGAAGTTATCGCAAGGTAGCGCTGCACGCTAAGATTTATTTCAATGTGACAATTTGAAACATTTAAATGTGCTAAATGACATAAAACTCATTTTTAAATCGATTGGTTATCATTAAACCCAAAAATAAGTAGTTATTAGTGACGGCACTACTTTGTAACTGTTGATGATAACAGTGGCACCTGGCGATAACTTCGATTGGACCGGAGTTAAGCGTTCATACTGCACCGCAGCGTCGACGCTGCAGTCTTAATCCACCTATTAACTGCGATGTTAACTGGAGCTCTTAACTGCGATCCAGGACCGGAGTTAAGCGTTCATACTGACCGCAACTCCCCAAACCATCGACGCGTCGACGTTAGTATGAAAGGCCCTTGAGAGTAAATCAAGGGACACACTTCTAAAAAGATATGGAAAAGCATGGATATTTTAGACACTGAGGATTCAGAAAAAGAAAACTTTTACGAGTTTACAACCTGAACTTGAGGATCTACTGACCTATCCAAATCCAACAGAAATATCCAAGTTTTTCGCACAACTTTCAGATATAATGAACTGTCCATCACATACTTAACATAAACCTTCAAAGGTCATGTGTATAAACTGGCATGCTATGTAATAACATGCAACTATTTTTGTCTTTTCACGTCAAGATTTTGATAAACCAACATAGTTCAAATGTGACCAATAAAATCACGTGGTCAAGGTTCCCAATGAACTTTAAAATGTGTGACCAGGAAAAAAGTTCATTTGCCGTGTTTTAACCAATAGATATTAGGAAGAGCTCCAAAAAACACTCAAATATGACAACAACCGCAGTAGAACTTTTGAAGCAATGAAGCAACTTGGGCAATATAAACAATTACTTTGAACCTGCAACATAATGACAAGGTCAGACAGACACAAACATTCCCATGGGAAGAAAATAGGCTACATAGCACAGTAAGCATATGCCAGAGACACACTGGAAGAAAACGAGCAGCGAGGTTAGTAAAATGTGTCTTACACCTCATTATAAACACAGTAACTGCAAGAGTAAGGACACAACATAGAGCTAAAGGACTAAAAGTAAATAAACATAAATTCACCTCATGCAAGTAAACACTTACTCTGGGTTTGTCATCTCAATATAATTTTTCGGAATATATCCTTGTTTTCCATTCAATTCAGCTTTGTACCAATTTGCATCATCTGTCTGATTCAGAACCTGTAAAATGAATAATTGTCACCATAACTTTCAGAAAAGTGCTCACCCCCATTAATGTTTAAGGGCACTTCATTGAGGAATAGGTTAAAAATGGAGAGAGCTGCTTCAATGGGATTAATGGCACGCGAATAAAGTATCACCACCACCACGTATTGTTCTTCAAAGCTTTTGAAGTATCATCAACAACTTGAAAGAGAAGATTGCGATGATACATATCAAACCAGACGTTATTTTAACAAGAGCACTGCAGAACATTGATATGTGCCCACCATGTGCATCACTTCAGGACAGA
Source organism: Phoronis australis (assembly GCA_002633005.1). NCBI lineage: Eukaryota > Metazoa > Phoronida > Phoronidae > Phoronis > Phoronis australis. The sequence goes on along the minus strand of NMRA01000228.1, from coordinate 81,565 downwards.
CACAAGGGAACAATATGATTATTTAAGTATTCTCACTAGAGGGAGCAGTACTAGCAAACCAATAAAGCCTCCATCAAGGAGCTCCAAAGCTGCAGAGGTAAACGGAAAAAAATATAAAAGTGCCACTAGGCAGCCAGATCCGTAGAAAGTTGTCGCCATCTGTTGTCACTTTCATAGAAATACGCTTTCCAAAGTTCATGACGTTCTTGTGAACGATTCATGAAATAAAGCCTTAGACATCACAGATGGAAGCCAGACAAAGATGACAGCAATACAGGGCCACATATAAAAATTGAGGCTCACAACGAGAGCATTAGTACATGATAACTCTGTGAACTATTAATGTATGAGGTCATTGAGAATGTGACTCCTTTCTAGGAATGAAGTCAACAAGTTAATAACGTGGGGAGAAAACCACTTCTAAGTGCATTACTATGGTTACACAACTGCAGTTAAAGTTTCTTCAATTTAAACCAAAATATAGAAGAAGTGTCAAACACAATTTATCAAAATGATCAACAGTAACATATAGGAAGAAAATCTTCCTTCATCATTTGCGCAATTTATGCCTGGGCAGCTATCATTAACGAACACACAATGGAATGTGTGCTCTTGAAAAGGATACCAAACCAGGTTTTAGCCTATTAACAGATATTAAAAACGACATTCGCATCCAATGCCCTGAAACAAAGCAATGCTTTGTGATCCTCGACAACCCTTGAAAGTTTGGAGGAAAATTTGAAAACTGCTTTCGAATTCTGCTAAATGGGAAAGCATGACCTAAACTTTTGGTGAATTTCGGGGCTGTGGGGAAAGAAGACCCACCAAGAACCATGACATCCAACCTGCGACATAGGGAATACTAATTTTTATGTGATTCCTGCTATTACCTTTCAAGATTGACGTGACTGAATGAGGATATGTTGAAATCGTCAAAACAGTCTTTAGTATCCTTTTAACAATACAGTAACGGTGAGCTTTTGAAAAATAGAAAACTCACAATTTGTTTCGAATTTGAGGATACTTTACTGTAAAGGAAATAAGTGAAACAAACATGCTTTAGACCAGCATCAGAGACAATAAAGAATGTATTCTATAAATAGATCTTCTTGGCTCATCCTGTGACATCACTACCAGGCAACTGAAGCAGTCAGACAGAAGGAGCTGATGTGTGTTTGACAGTCCACTCTGAGTTGCTCAATGTTCACCACAATATAAAATTCAAACTCCACAAATTACAAAATTTATGTTCCTAAGTCTGTGTCTGTATCATGGGGAATTTGTGTGTTAAGTCTTGGAAATTTACATTGAACTGGCACCATAAGTTCAAAATATCTTATTCCCAATATTTCAAACTCGTTGCATCAGTTTTCAAACTCAACGCAAGATAGCCCTAACTCGCTAAACAAGTTGTGTTCCTCCACACTAAAAAATGCAGGTTGCGTTTACAACCACTTTGAAAATGTTAACTGCGGGCAGCGCGCATGCATATCAAAGTGAAGACCCAAAATGATATTTTTTGTCCAAAATGATAAAATCAACTGTATAGCGTGCTATCTAAACAGATCAAAGGAAAAATAGCCCACAACTACCTACTAAAACAGGCGATAAAGAACCCTGACTGCTGTTACAACCGGTCATTCTAGCTACTTTTATGGTGAATTGCGTTTATACCTATCAGACATGACATAGAAGTGAGCTTGGCTCTCACTTCCTTAATTTTGGAACGTATTGTACATTACATTTGCTCAACACAAATTCAACAGCCTGGTCACGTAATGATGCTTGTGCCATGTTTAAATATACAGCCACCATTGCATTGTGAGAGAGTTTATATACATCATGATTAAACAAAGTAGAAAAAATCAGACAAAGTCTACTCTTAACAAAACGGTGACACCAAGAGCAAAATTTCATTGGACGATATTCCAACTACTGATAGGTGAATTGTACATGAAACTGATGCAAAGAAATATTAATTCAAAGCTGCAATCAATAGGCCACCAGTTAATGTCATTCATTACTGTCATTGCCAGCCAGACATGTCTACTGTAATTCTGTTCACATTCAGCATGGTACTGGAATGAGAGCTAACCTTATCTAGTTGAAGGTGGCCACACCACATGCAAATAATGTCTGATAACCAGCCGAGAGATTATCAGAATCACTATCTGAGAATAGAAAATGAAACCTAACTTAAATGTAGGGTAGGGTAAGCTAGTCTTCAAACTACAAATATTGTGCGGTGAGTTTACTGCTTTAACAATATAGAATATAATTATAAATGTTAGCACTAGAGTGTAAACCCCAACACAACATTCCTAGACTAACAACCGAAAGACTTCCTTGTTCCCTGAGTCTACAAGTACCATATAGACAATTTTCCTTCCTCACACTGCTTATGGAGACACCACTGTGAAGTTTTAAGTGATTATGTTTAAGTGTGAATTTCCTTTCAAAAAACTCTCTGAAAAATCATTTCAGCCAGTCAAACGATGTCTTGATGTTTGTTCACTAGTTTGTGTGGTCAATTGGTTTTCCAAGGAATAACACAAGGAGTAATCAGAATGTGGATACCTCTAAAAATCAAAAGTTTGATAGATTATTGGCTGGGTACCTACAGAAATAAAGTATATGTTTTTTGCGATTTGAGAATATTAGCATTAGCTACAACAGTTCATACAGTGTCCGACGTAAGAAAACGCCCACTCGCAATTGACGAGTTGGGTAAAATCTCAGCTTGCCATTTCAGTTGTGAAGTCGGCAAATTTTTAGTGCCGCAGACATCTGGCATGTGACAGTTGTGATGCCAACACTACTGTGGTGGTGGATCTAGGTTTAGCCGGTCATGACCAAAAAACACCAAAGAAATGTGACTGTTACAGTGAGAAATGGTGCTTTTTAATTACTTTTCAGTTACTTAATGTTATACTAGAAAGTAAGCATGAGTATAATTCCATTATATGCAACATCTTTGTAATCAGCCACGTTAGAATAAAGCGCTTTACAGAATCGTCACATTTCCCTAAGGTGCAGCTCGGTCTCGCTTTAATCGTCTAAGCTGTTAATGACTGCGACAATCATGATCTTGCTGTGACAAGCTATCACAACTTACCGTATTCGCCGTAATAACCGACCATACCCCTGTAAGCACCCCCCACGCATTTTCAGACTTTGCTAAAATAAGCGCCCAGTCCATGAACGTGTACGTGCGAAAAATGCCTTACCTACAATCTTAAAATTCTACAATAACGTCTTCAATTTATCAACAATATCCGACAGTCCTGAAAAAAATCATTGTGCGCAGACTTTGTAGACCACGAGCCTCGCCGCTATGTCGGTATTTAGCCGTGACTATACACTTCAAACTTCCGCCATGCCTCAAAACGAACACAAAAAGTTTTGATCTTGCGAGGACCAGTGGTCTGCCAGTGGCCTTTCAGAACAGAAGTAGTGAAACACGGTCTGGTTTAGGCCTACTGCTTGAGTAAATTTCTTTAGATACAATGCACATCTAGCTCGTTAGAATGCGTGGCTCTGGCCAAAAGACGGTATTTTCTCTGGCAAATGAACTCTGGTAACACGCATGCGCTCGCTTATTCACAAACGCAGACGAACTTCAAAACAAATGTCATGTGACAACAACATGTGTGTTCGTCCAGATATTTTTATCATGTTGCCGATCATACATGTAGATGGCACGTTGTAACACAGATTTTTACTTAAACCTGTCGTTAATCTCGACCCCATGGGAACTTAAAAATCTTAGGGACACTACATGGAAAACTTAAAGAGGATTTCAGGTAATTTGCTTGAGTCGAAACTGTATTTTATTCAAGCATTCAAGTCACCACATCGACGATTGCGAGGCAGTCAGTCGGTGAGTTTTCGCCTAGGGATTTCAGCACAATTTTCTGTAAAACGATCGTAATTTAGCAGCAAAGTTTGATAGCAATGCACCACGGTTTCGTAGAAAGTCTTTCATAGATTACAGATACGTCACAGAGCGTAAATATGATGAATCTTAGCTTTCGATTTCACCCGTTTCGGAGACTGGCTTTCAATGGGCCTTGGGTTATAAGCGCCCCCCCTGGAATGGACTTTTCTAAGAGCCCTGGGCGGTTATTACGGCGAATACGGCATCTGCGATCGGCACAGCCAGATTTTCATGACTGCTGTCCCCTTGTATAACCACAATTCTCACAACTGAATATTTATCATCATATTAAAACACATTTACATAATATGTAAATACATTTTCCAATGTACTTGCACTGTGCACACAATTCACACACAGAACTGTAGAGAAAGGTCCTAAGTTCCTAACTATCTTTCCTTAAACAGAGGTTCATTAGCAGTCTAGTCAATGAAACAGAATGATGGTCCCACCACAGATGTGCATACTCATGTCCATTGTAACTAGACACCTTGGATTAAGACGCTTTCATCCTCCATTTTATTTACGCCTTGTAAAAATGCAGTTCCCATTTAAAAGACATTGACAGCTTTAATGCATTATCGGTAATAAAGGCACAAAACAATTGTCGTCTGACAGCAATTGAAGTGGACAAGGTTGGAGGGTGCAAGGCTCAGAATTTTTTTTTCTGAGAAACCTTGTCAACTTGGCACCAATCTAAAAGCAGATCTTGTTTCACATTAAAGTTTATTTTGAACTTAAAAGAAATTTTTTCTTCAGGCCGCATCCCGGAAGTGAGGCGTGTGGCACCCTAACGGGGAAGGGAGAACCATCGAGGGATGGTCCAAACAGTATTGGTTGGAGGGCCTGAGGCTGCATGACATCATCGGCGATGGGGGGGTGGTGTGTGAGAAATCTCAGATGATCAGAGCTGCGCCACAGAGATACTATATTTTCAGTCAATTTTTATGAAAATGCAAACCACTAGTTTAGAAAAACAATAAGTCTATGGAGCTTTATATTCAACAATCTAAAGACAAGTTTGTCTGCAAATATGAAAGAACGTCATTGTTTCCAGGCACGTAGAAAGGTAAATATTATTGAGGGCAAATATCATTTGCCTCCGCCAGGCCGCTACCATTTTTTCCCTGTCACTATTCCTTGTAACTCAGCTTTCTCAACTTCTCTTCTTCTGGTTGCCATTGTTTTCACCCCCAGGGGTTCGCCACTGCTGCCACTCCCCCGTAACCACAACCTTTTACCCCTGTAGCCATTATTTTCTTCCTCCCACAACAACCACAATTCCCCTGATCGTTACTATTCCTCCTGTGATCTCTAACTTCGCCCCTGGTGTCACAGCTGGTCATCACCAAGGTTTGGCACTTCATGACCCGATTTGTGAGGGCCCATCGCATGGGCTGCATTTCCCTATGTCCCTGCCCCTGAATCCTGATACATGTTGAAATGTCAAGAGTTCACACCGTACCTTCCAAGATGGGCGTGCATGGAAGGGAAACACTGAATGGTATAGATTTTCGTCTAATATATTGGTGAGCAAAGCTCTATCCAAACATATTTAGACTACATACTCCCTTCTGAATGCTTGAAAAAATCAGCACGAAGCCCTATGCTAAAAATTTTTCACAGATACGAAGGATCGTATCTGCAGGGACTATGGAGGACTGCAGCGCTTCGTCCTGGCCAGACCCTGCAAACCAACTTCACCATGTAGACCACCGTATCCATTTGCTTGCCTTTATGTTTTCAAGGCTCCTTCGAGAAAGCGACACAAATGACTGGTAAACAATACATTCCTGGGTACTTTGAAATGTGTCGTTTGTTAGCCATCTCTGTTGCTTTCTAAAAGGAGACAGGCAGCGAAATCGATTTTAGTCATCAGGGAGCATACGCCAGGTCTTCAGTTGATGGTCTGCTCCGATTCGGCTCTTGACTGGGCTTATCGTTGCGGTCCCCGCCAGGCCTTTATCCAGGATTTCGAAAATAGGGTGTCCAAAATGGGGTTTGCAATATTCCAGGGCGTCCATGATTCCGCCGCATAACCCCCCACCCCCAGCAATCCTCCCAAACACACAGATTTTTTTACAAAAAAATGCATTGACTAAGGTCTTTACATCTAGATTTACAAAACAGCCTTCTGTAGTGAGCATTTTTACTAAAAAACTGTGTAGACCAAGACTTTGTATATACTTTGTATTGTATGCCTTCCTGCTTTGAAAAATGAGCCACCACTGTGTGTCCAAACTTGAAAGGTTCCTATTGATAGTGGGCATCCAAATGATACATTGGGCTTCCTTGCCAGGGCGGCAATATTAGTGCTAGTGGTCCATTGGACCTACGCTGCATTAAGGCCTTAGCAGTCGTGTCCCTACATGTGTATCTGTTCGAGTGCCGCGGTCCACTTTTGGCTATATCGGCGCCAACCCGTGGCCTCCGCACTGGCTATTGGTAGACAGGGAGCACAGGTACGTCACGATATAGTCCCTGACCCCCTGGTTGGCGGAGAACTGATTTTAGGTTTCCGCATCTGTTCTTCCGCCCAGTGCTGGAAAGCGTCGGTGATCGGCCGTGATGATCAGGAAGTTTCGACAGGTGCACACTCGTTGTTTCGCCCCACGACAGAAAGCGCCGGTGGTTTAAGTGCAGGCCGTGCGACGATCAGGAAGTTTTGGCGGGTTTTCCCTCGCAAAACTAAATGTGTTGATTACATCGACACATTTTAAGATGTGTGTTTGCACTTTACCCTATTATCGTGCCACTGTTGTTTTTCGAGCGCATCTGGATTAACCAAGATCGGCAGATGGCGACAATAGCAGACAGGCGTTGAGTGATTTTCAATTGTTTCTCGCCACTACTTTATTAGTGAGTTTTAGTTGACCCGGCTGACATGGTTTAGCAAGCGTGAGAATGGCACTGTCCACCATTGTCGGAAACTGAGTTCGCATCAGGCAATGACTGAATGAGCAACAGAAAGCTGAAGTCCCATTTAGCAAGTAAGCCTTAAGCTCAGGTCGTCAAAGGCTGCAATTTCAGCACGCCAAATTGGACCGTTAAACAATATTTGACAAAATGGGACCCAGTAGAGAAAACATTCAGACTCTCTGATGACTCATCACTCACTAATTAACACTAAATCACTATCACTATATCAGATTATGTTCTCACCCTGGTCTAGAAACAACGGTAAGACGAGCTCCACTTCAGTCGAAAATAGCGGTCCCTGAATTTTGAGAACCAATTTCATCAACTTAATCTGCTCATAACCGGCCCTTAATCTGTAACTGCCTGTTCCCTAAATCAGGGTACCGCTACATCCACGCTCACGCACTCAGACGGATTATGCCCCACACTGCCAGTGGAGAGGGCATAGAGAAGAATAGAATCCGGACGTCACACCTCACTTCACTAAAACCATTTTTGGCTAAAGGGTAAGGCCTTTTACAAACCTTGAGGACATCGTTCTTTTTGAAGGCCAGTTCATCCTCAGCTGTTTTGTTAAAGTCATGTTTGGCTCTCGCTTCCATTTCCCTCGATTTCTGATTTCACCGAATCACACAATTGTCCTGCACTCCCAAGTCCCAACACTTGGTTGTATACTTAATATACAGTCAAATCGTCGTCAATCTGTGATAAGTTAACACTCAGCTAATAACTGTAAAAGTACAAATAATTAAAACAAGTAGAAGATGTGTGTTAATTAACCGTCTCAGCCAGGAAATAAACGACACTAAACAGCCATTCAGAAAGTAGTACTTTCAAAATTACTGCGCCACATGCCCGGCATATTTAGACTCAGTATTAATGAATTATTGGATTGAAAAAGCCTTGAACTAGTAATGGGTAGTTTATATTTACTTTTGCGACGAAAACAATCTTACTGCAGGTTTGACACTTAATTTGATCGGATATGCATAGACGTGTTATTATAGGTCGTAGGAATACTCGCAAAACGTGTAGGTGTTGCTGCCCTCTAGTGGTGAATATAAGGACTTGAAAATGGGTCAAGATGCGAAGCAAAAACGTGTACCTTTTAGAAACTTTGCATTTAAATATTTTCTTTCAGCCTGTGCAGCTTCTGTCGCAGAAACAGGTACGGAGCAGATAATTGAACAAAAAATTCTTCGTGTAACTAGAGTTACAGTCATGCCGGGAACCTTTGAAAAATGCGTGGGTGGGTAGATGACACTCAGTCATTAGACCGGTCAGTTAAATGCAATGACACGGTAGCACGCAGCCTCGCCCCCCAGCCCAGGCCATAACCATGTCCATGGGCATGCATGGTACTAGTGCGTCACCTGATCGCAGACACTCTTATCAACCACTTGTTGTACTATATTTGTAGTGTCATAGCGAGCATTAAAAGTGCATGCATGTGGTACATCGGAACTCAGATTTGCCTCTTTTAAAACCTATTCTTCATTTCAAGGCATAAAAAAGTCAGTGCCACCATAGATGTTAGTCTATGGTGCCACCGTCTGGACATGCAGCTCAAAAAGGTTCGGGCATATGAAACTCCCAAAGGAACTTCATACACTCAAAGTTTTTCAGCGAATTATTCCTCACACTGATTAAAACATCAAAGTGACGTTTATAACCTTTTGAACATAGGGACACCTTAGGAGTTTTAGGACGCTGTCAATTCAATTCATTCCAACTCAACAAATACTCCAGACCTGTAATAATTTTTTTTGAGCAGTCCTTTATTCACTTACCCAAATTAGCAACTGGCCATTTTTGCCCTTCACACGCCATTGGGATGTGACGTCATATCTTGCGCAAGCAGAGTAATGGTCATTTGCCAATTTGGGCAACTGAATGAAGGACTGCTTGAAAAAAGTTCAAGTTTGATTACGGGAGGATTTGATTGAGTTGCCGGAAGAGATTAAAGACATCGATGGTGTCCCTCTGTGCTCAAAAGGTGCTTAAAATATAAAACGTGACTGATGGTTTAACCGGCCCGTGTGAGGCAAAATTCGCTGAAAAGCTTGTGCGCGAACTCAGAATCCTGCTTAATCTCAACATTATGTATGTGTGAACTTGGAATTGAATATTCATTTGGGCAATCTGGTGAAATTTTTTGTTCAATGTGAAGAATTTTTATGCAGCCACATATGTTTGTATGTGGATGCATATTGCCATCATCTCTGTCTGGGCGTCCGGCGTCTGCAGCTGTATCATGACGTAAACCCCTCACAGAACCTTGATGAGATTTGGCAAATGTGTTCCTATGAAGCTGACAACGAGTGACAACAAATTTAGGACCTATCCAACTACAGGTGTGCCCCCTAGTGGCAATTTTAGTTTTTGATGCTTACCTCTGTATCTTCGGAAGTCCTTAACCGACTTTCATAAAATTTAACAGTTAGGTATCTATTAGTGAGATGATGCTATCCTCCCATTTTGGGACGGATTCGAGGTATTTTGCGCCATGCGCCACCTTGTGGCCATTTTTACTGTTTTCAAGTCTGTTTTTTGGTGTCTGCCCTCCTGTCAACCACAGCACTCTAAGGATGATTGTGAAAATTGGTATATAGACCTAATTCACGCGGCAGACATTAAAATCCAAAGCGAGGCTCACTGCGATAAACAAAGCGGAAGTTGACATTGCGTGAGTTAAATGGCCGGTCTTTCGAGTCCAACCTGGATATTAAATCGTAAAAATGTGTCGATAATTAACCACAGAGACATAGAAAAATACGTTAGAGAACAAGTCAATGCACCAAAGAGTTGTCTGATGAAAGGGTATTAAGTTTTTTTTTCAGAAAACTAGGTTCGAAACCTGAAAAGTAAATATGACCAAACTGCGGCGATCATATTACAGATCAGATATTATGCTGAATTCATGGTTACGTTTCTTCTTATAAATTGTTGATAAAAATGCTTTCTACACGCACCAGGTCATCTGCTTGTATTGCTGTCAATTGGTCACATCTGGTTAATTTGTTGATCAAGAATATGAACATCAATAACCTAGGTCCTGGTGAGGTAGGGACTACCCGGACTAACAGTTGATTTGTCATTGATCTGAAAGAATAATTGATGTTATTAAATATTTTCTATTAAAATAAAAAACAGGCTCATAATTGAAAATAAAAATTATTTGACCATCAATTCTGCTTTCTTAGTTTTAATAATTCTTACGTCTCATGTGTAAGATTTCAAATATCAATCTGGGCCAAGTTGAATTTTAAAATGAAAACACCTAATTCGTTCGTCCAAAGCACAACCTCGTTTCTTAGAGGTCAATTTTGTGGACAGAGCAGGCATAGTTATCTTGCTTTTTCAGGGGCCTCGTGCATCCTGGGGAACGGTGCCTGTGCCTTCTGAGAAGGAATTTTTTCACCGAGTGAGGGGAAAAATCTACCTGTAAGCTCTCATAGGCTCTGTCTCAAGTAGCATTTTTGTGCTCTTTCAAAGTGTCACCTGTGTGATTACAGGTGATTTGAACTTCGGAGAGAACTTTTCAATCATTAGGGCATAGAATGTTTAGACCTTGTGTGGGAATTTCGGTGGATTTTTCAATATTTTTGCCGGAGAGGGGAATAGGGCCGATATTCGGCCCCAAAATCGAGGTATTGAGGGCCCTGTCGTTGTTGGAATGAAAAATGCATCATGTTTCAACCCGTAGTCATAAAAACACAGCCTGGCTGGCCGAAGGTTCTCTGGTCGTCAGTGCTATGATGCTCCAGTCGGCAACCGAGATGCGACAAAATATGATCTAACTTTTCGAAAACATTTATAAATTTTATACGGACATATTTTCCTTCGTCGCGGCTTTTGGCAACGACCCAACGCTTCCTAATATCAACGTCCTTAGGGATTGTAAAACAGACAGTTGAGTGTTCGTAATTTTTCTGGACGTTCGAGCAACACGGAATACAGCCCAGTATACCGATAAGCCAACAGACCTATCGTAGCGAACCTCTGTCGGCGTGAATTAGGTCTATATGTTCTTACTGTGAAGAAGAAGGCTGACATTGATTTTCCGACGAGTTTGAATACTGTGGCACCTCCTAGTGGCAGTTTTGTTTGTTTTTGTGCCCATGGCTCTACAGGGTCTTTATTAAATTTAGCAAATGTATTAATACGACATCGGACAACGACGACTTTCAGACAGATTGGACTACCGGTGTGCTTCCTAGTGGCAATTTTTTTTACGTTTACCGCTGAATATTCAAAGGTCCTCAACGTATTTCCATAAAATTTGGCAGTTAGGCATCTTTTGTTGAGATGACGCTATCCATTCATTTTCGGATTGATTCAAGGTATTTTGCACCACCTAGTGGTCATTTTTATTGTTTTCTAGTCTGGTTTTGGGGTCCGCCCCTCTGTCAACCAAACCACTCTAAGGATGATTGTGGAAATTGGCATGCACTATGTTCCTACTGTGAAGTGAAGTAGATAAAATTTCAAATTGGTTGCAAAACCTCAGAATATGTTACTATCAAGAGCAGCACCAGCACAGGGATGATTTTAGATAAACTTGCCTGTCAAATGATTCCCAGAGACCCAAAACTCTGGGTCACTCATTTTAATTTCGTCTGTCCTTTTCCGATTTGATTTTTAAGCTGTATCTCAGGTGTGACTTTGTCTCCTATCCCAGTTCATATTGTGATGGGTTCTACTGCATTTCATTTTAATCAAACATAAAAATCCACTGTTGGGACATGCGTTTTTACAATATGCGGGGCACATGGTCCCCTGGCTATGATTTGCAGCGTTAATTGCTACGTGGGTATGACATTGGCGAAAGCGATGATGCAGGACTTTTATGATTTTAATGAAAAAACTCAAAATTTGCATGGTATGAAAATAAAGTGAATGATATTTTAGAAAACTGTAACAGTGTTTCTGATGTTTTATGCTGAACATTTATATGAAACTGGATTTCTTGATACATAATGTTCTTAGTTCATGTTTTGCTAAATTTTACTAAAACATTTGATCAGGTGACCCAGTTGATGGCAGATTGTAAAATATCAATTTTCACTGGGTCTTAACTTTTCGTTGTATATGGTTTTATGGTATGGAGCTACATTGACTTTTTGATAAGGTCTTACACAACTTGAAAAAAGGTTATGTTCCCGAGCTGTCGGGTGAGTTTCCCAATTTCGCAGATGTGGGAACTTGGGTTACGGCTGTGTCGTTATCAGTTTGATAGTGATAGCAAGGGGAGAAAGTTGGCATACCAATGTTTACATAATCGACTGCTTTCATTGTCTGTGTTCATCTGATAAGCTCATGTATTCTAGCAATTATGTTGTAAACAGCACGCCTGATGCTTACCAATATTTAAAAGTAGTAGTGCTATTTACAAACGGCGTTCGACAAATGTCATGAAGAAGATTTGTTTTGTGTGAAATACTATCACCAAAAAATTTGAAACAGAAAAAAACTGCTGACTTGCAGAGAAGTTAGACAACTTTCACCTGCTGATGCCTTTATGTGACTGTAAGCTCTGACCAGCTTACTACCACAGCATTGGGTAGCGACACAACTGGCTTGTTTGTTAAAGGCGAAGGCAACCTATTTTCATGTCATTTTAGCAAAAATAAGGTTCGTTGATTATCCCAGACATATTTTCCACTTAATTACAGCTTTTCGTAATTTGATTAATTTATCGTTTTCTAGTCTGGAAGTGACGTTTTAGGAGGCAAGGATTTCGCGCCAATTTCTTTTCCCGTAGTCTGACTATATGAGCGTTGACGAGTCAGTCATAGATCTACCTCGGTTGTCATAAGTTCAGTCGTCGTTTGCTTTTGTTTACTAGTCAGTCAACATGCCACACTGTTGCTGCCTACCGGGATGTACTCATTATGGCCCAAAGCCTGTAAGCAGCCCTGCTGCGATATTAAGTTCTAGTAGGCCCCATTCGACACCCAGTGAAGAGGACAGTTCGTCGTTCAATGAACTGATCAGTGAGCCAAACTTTGATAAGTTTATTGTGGACTTGTCTTAAGTATTGAAGCTATTTAGAAGGTGCCAGGTATGTGGCGAGGGTGTCCCACGGCAGGGTGTAAGCAGTTTGCGTGCTCAAGTCACTATCAGTGGGAGTGTGTCGCGGACACTCGGCCAAGTGGGACAGTTGTTCCTCTGTCCGTGGGACGATAATGAGTACGTCCCGGTACGCAGCAACAGCGTGGCATGTTGACTGACTCGCAAACAAAAGCACACGATAACCGAACTTATCAAAACCGCGAGATAGAAAAATGACTGACTGGGCAGCTCTCACAGTCAGACTATACAAAAAGAAATAGGCTGGAAATTCTTGCCTCCCAAAACGTCACTTCTGGAGCAGTGAACAAATAATTAATCAAATTACGAAAAGCTGTAATTAAGGGGAAAATATTTTTGGGATAACCAACGAACCTTATTTTTGCTAAAAAAGACATGAAAAAAGGTTGCCTTCGCCTTTAAGTTTAATCGAACGTGACACTAGATCAGGTCGTGAGGTTGGAAATTTCTTGGTTTGAACAGTTCAGGGGAATGGTACGTGACGAGTGTTCACCATCAGTTGACAAAAGCTTGATTCTTATTGGACACAATGTAATAGTTGTTGTTTTATTTTTTAGTCACTTATCCTCTTGACTTGACCAAGACCAGGCTACAAATACAAGGTGAAGTCAAATCCGTGCCCAAACATGAACAAAGAAGAATGGTTCGTACTGCCCTAGGCATAGGTGAGCTTTAATGCTTGAGAGGGTATTTAGTTTGGCAAATCTTGTGGATTTCTTAAAAATGCAATGTTCAGATATTGCCTAAAATGGCATCTCTATTTTTCATTACTACACTTGGCAATTTTTAAGTGCATTGTTGGAGACTGCTTCATCGTGACTAGTCTTAAATTGGCTAAAATCAGGTTTTTCAGTTTTCAGCCTTTTGACAATAATTTTAAATGCATAACTCAGTGAATGGGTCCTGTCTAAATTCAGTAAAAAGAGATAATCTGCTGTTTGGGTTCATCGATATTATATAACTCTCGAGTTTTTTTGACTTTTTTACCTTTAAAGTGGAACTTGCAAGCTAATTCCTTGTCTCTGCGATTGCTTGGTATAATTTGTTAGAAACACAACACATAGCGACGATGTGAATATGAAGTAGGTTGAAAATTGCCAAATGTTCTTAAGAACAAGTTTTGCGTGGAAAATGATACGCCTTAACCATGTCCAGTAAATTCAATTGTGACATGGTGTTGACGAATAACACTGCATGATGTGGGTTATGCAAGTCCCCAAGGATAGTCATTAGTGCAAAGGTCACCTATTTGCAGCATTTTTTGTTTTCACACTTGCAAGTTGTCAATGAATACAACACTGCACTTTGTTTAGCTTAGATGGTGTTCAAATAGCATTGTCATTTAGTTCCTGCTAAACATTAGCATAGTTAGGAGCATGAAAATACATTCTATATAAACTCTTCATTAATCATTGTGGCTCCCATTTTATTTTCTAATTCTAGTGCAAGAAGAAGGATTGTTAAAACTATGGCAAGGTTTAAGTCCTGCTCTTACTCGCCAAGTGGGTAAGTCTACATCTTCAAGAAACACTGCTAAAGATCATGAAAGTGCATCAACCATGTTTACAGTGAATAAATATGATAGGTAGATACTGCAGAGGTAAAAAGGATAATGTAGGATAAAGATTTCCTCTAGGCTCCAGCAGGGTAAAGCATAATTATAAAATTTACGCAGCTCTGTCTGGTGAGTAAAAGAAAACGTTGCTTCCCATTCACCTGTTACAGAAATAGTCTATTGCAAAAAAATTACATTCCTGCATACCATACCCAAAATATGCGTATTGGTATGCTGGTATGCACTGCAAAAATGCTCAAATCGAAACAAATTTGGTGAACCGTTTGTTTTTGTATGTAATGGTATTAGGCTAATGCCACTCGATTTATTTAATTTGTTTTTCAATGTTTTAATCAGTCAGTATCTACATTACCTCATACTTGGTCGATCTTACTGACCCGATAGGTGTCACATTAACTGGTGTGGAAGGTGAGCACACTATGTGATGATGTCATCGCATCTTACGTTGTGTGTGTGTGTGTGTGTGTGTGTGTGTGTGTGTGTGTGCGCGCGTGTGTGTGTCGCTGGACTGTGCTCTGGTTTGGTATATCGTTCTTGGTTGTGTGGATCATGAAGCTGCGAGGAAAGCGAGGATGTCATTTTTTCGGCTGCCTTGAGATTCCGAAATGTTTCGGATGTGACTTGTGGCGGTTAAAAACGAAAGGTTTCCAGTC
Source organism: Phoronis australis (assembly GCA_002633005.1). Classification (NCBI taxonomy): domain Eukaryota; kingdom Metazoa; phylum Phoronida; family Phoronidae; genus Phoronis; species Phoronis australis. The sequence goes on along the minus strand of NMRA01000228.1, from coordinate 66,387 downwards.
AACATTAAATATGACATAGTGAATTAGCTACGTGTTTGCAGACAGCATTTTGTCGACAGTGATTACAGTGACGGATATCACCTCAGGTTAAAATCCGGGTCGTCCGTCACACACGTCCATCGTTTTTTCCTAAAAAGCCATTCTATTTCAGTTTTCTCGAATTTCATAACGCCAATCACAAGCTTCGGTATTTTCCATTACTCTGCAGTTCATGCACTTGTACCATGACAAGTCATCCAATCGGTCACAAGTGTCCATCTAGTCCATTTCCTTCGCTTCACGTTCACGGCGGTTCTCCAATACTTCTTCTTCTGTTAATTGAATGTTTTATTTATGATGATCGTGTATTTCAAGACTTTCAAACCATGTTAAACCGTGAGTGTATTATATGGGACATTTCGTAGTTTCATAATCTGAAATACAAATGAGTTAATAACGATGGGATGCGTGACTCTTGGGTTACAGTAATATCATGTCACTCTCTTTCCTTCTCAGTTTGTGAGCATTCTTAGCAGTCACATCATTGATATTTTGTGAAAATGTTTCACATTTCTTTTGCAGTTTACACTGGATTTAGAATGGGATTTTACGAGTTCTTTAGAGAAAATATACTACACAAAAAACCTGACGGCACTTTCCCTGTTTGGTAAGTATGTCTTGTGATACAAAACGATCTGGCATTCTTCTCTGCAGCTGTTTTTGTCATGTACCTGTTCATATATATGTATCTCAGTGCATGCCGCCATCATCTGTTTTGGCACCCAGCATCAGCCTACCAACTGAAAATTTTGAAGTAAGTTGGTGAAACTTAGTAAACTTGTGTCTACGAAGGGAAGGTGTTAATATTCATCAATTTTTTAATAAAAATGACTAAAGTGTAAAATGCTATGCTTCTTAACTGCAATGTTTTGCTTCTTTTTATCTAAAACTGACCTTTGTGAAACATGACTTGTATTTTCTTGTTGAGGATAGGGTGACACCCACCTATTTTCAGAAAGATTTGTGGGCAGTACGAGACAAAAGACAAACAAATGACCCGTTATGCCCCGTCATGACGACGGAGCGCAAGTGAAGTTCCCCGTTACCAGAGTTGATTGTTAGTGACATTAACCTTCCCAGTAGTGGGTTCTTCATGAGGGGAATGTACCTCAAAGTTAATAAAGTGGAAATTAACCATATTCACTATTCCTATTGTTCGTAAGCAAACCTCATGTTAAAAGATATAGTCCACTACAGTGCAGGTGACTCATACACTGAAACTAGGTTACCCGTTGTCACGTCATGGGAGAGATGTCGTTTCTATCAGAAGTTGTATTTGATTAAAACTGATTGTTTTACTTAACGTGTAGTTACCGTAAAAATTGGATTTTGGCAAAATATCAGCATACAACTGTGTGTAACTAGTAATTTAAAATTTATAGCTTTTTAGTAGTATTACCACAAAAAGTATCATTTGTGCATACATGGCCACTGACTCAACGGTGCTTTAAAAACATGACACACAACAGCACTTAGTAATACATTGTATTCAATTTTAAGACAGTGATTTGAATATTGAAGTTTTGTTAAAATTTCTCACATTTTAAAACATTCAAATTTAGTAGTATTTGCACATGCATTATTATGTGTTTTATTTACTAAAGTAAAAAGTTTCGAGTACCCTGATAGTCGAATTATTTTTTTTTTGGTTTCGCAATTGATGCTTGTAATGTTCGCATTGTACACAATGGTGAGTTGCTTTCAGTACCTTTAAAGTCACATGCAGCTGACAATGGTTGCATAGCGTTTCGTTGGCAATTTCTTATGTGCCCACATACTTATATCTCCGTCCAGGCGGCGCCTGTCGAGGCGGCGCCTGTCGAGGCGGCGCCCGTCCGGGTGACGTCTGTCCGGCGTCTGGCGTCCGCTGGTCTAGCTCCAAAAATGTTTGACGCATCTTCATGAAATTTTGCACGTAGTTATGTTCCTTTCATGGATGGAACGGCATGAGCAAACTTTCAGACAGATCCGAGTTCTGGTGTGCCCCCTAGATCCACAACATATTGTCATAAAATTTGGCATATAGACATCTATTAGTGAGATGACGCTATTCTCCCGTTTTTGAACGGATTTGATGTAGTTTGCACCATGTAGTGGCCATTTTTATGTGCCCACATATTTATATGTGGACGCATTATGCCGTCATCTCCATCCGTCCGTCCGTACGGGCGGCGTCCGTTCGGCGTCCGCAGCTCTATCTTCAAAACCCTTTGACATACGTTCATGAAATTTGGCACATATGTTCCATTCATGAATGGGACGGCATGTGCGAACTTTCGGACGGATCTGACAACCGGTGTGCCCCATAGTGGCAATTTTAGTTTTTTACGCTTACCTTTGTATCTTCAAAAGTCCTGAACGGATTTTCATGAAATTTGGTATGTAGGCACCTATTAGTAAGATGACGCTATCCTCCCATTTTCAGATGGATTCGACATAGTTTGTGCCACCTAGTGGCCATTTTTAGTGTTTTCGAGTCTGTTTTTTGCGTCCACCCCTCTGTCAACCAAACCGCTCAAAGGATGATTGTGAAAATTGGCATGTATATGCTTACTATGTAGAGGACGGTTGACGATGATTTTCAGACAATTTGGACTACTGTGGCACCTCCTAGTGGCAGTTTTGTTTTTTTTTGCCTATGGCTGTATCTCCTAAGCCGTTCGCAGGATCTTTACGAAATTGTGTAAGTATATTTATATGATGGTAACAACGAAACATGACGACTTTTGGACGGATCCGACTACCGGTGTGCCCCCTAGTGGCAATTTTAGTTTTTTACGCTTACCTTTGTATCTTCAAAAGTCCTGAACGGATTTTCATGAAATTTGGTATGTA
>NMRA01000228.1:27074-63234 GCA_002633005.1 Phoronis australis | reverse complement strand
TACTTTGTGTTACTTCGTGACTATGAAGGAAAAGTTCCAAGTAGAAATTTGTTTCTGGCATTCTAATGCTGTGCTAATCTCGTATGTTGGTAATTTTTTTTTTAATTCTATGTTTCTGTGATGCTTTAAGCAACTGATGTATAGGATGTGCTTGTATTATGAAGATCACTCACATTTTGCCCCTTAGCCTATTGAGGAGACAATGACCATGCCTTTCCATTTTGCAAAGTACAACATACTACATATATGCCCTCTACTGGCCACTTCATGGTACCAATAAACAACCCTAGAAGAATACTGTATACGGTGCAATTGTGGGCGCATTTCAACGCTCTGCGTTGCTCTTGTTACTGTTTTCGAGTCTGTTTTTTGGCGTCCACCCCTCTATCAACCAAACCGTTCTAATGATAATTGTGAAAATTGGCATGTATGTTCTTACTATGAAGAGGATGGCTGATGATGATTTTCCGATGACGTCAACTACTGTGGCGCCTCCTAGTGGCAAACCACTGGATCGTACGCAAAATCATCTGCTGTCTTGCGCAGTGCAAAATTAGCACAACTGGGCGATGACGATGTGCCAAAGAGATAGACAACCATCTGGAAATCTTCTGGCTCAGCGCTGTAATTACCATCTGGCCACCAAAGAAAGCGAAAATAGTCCCAGTCGTGTGGCGGTACACACACTTGATGAAACATGGCCTCTAGGTCCATCATGACTACGACTCTCTTCCCGGAACCTTGTAAGCACACCAACAATAGAATTGGTTAAATTTGGCCCAGATAGAAGGCAGTCGTTTAGCGCTTTCCCCTGGCATTTGGCGCTGCAGTCAAATACAACCCGTACTTTGCCTGGTTTATTGGAGTTGTAAACACCGTGGTGCGAGATGTACCATACTTTGCCTTCCATAGGTTTCTGGTCGGGAGGTACTTTACGAGCGTAGCCTTTGCTCAGAATGTCGTTCATGAAGGTTTCATAATCTTGTTGATAGGTGGAGTTGCTCAACAACTTTCTTTTAAGGCCTCTTGCTCTCGATTGGGCTATCTCTCGGTTGTTCGGGAGAGTATCACTTCCCTCTCGAAAGGGCAATGACCATCTGCATGCTGAACGCCTCGATTCACAACATGTATGAATCATCTGTCGTCTTGGGAGTAGACGGCGTCGTCCTTCTCGTTAGTAGCGTATTCGCAAAACTCGTATTTGAATAATTTCTGAAGGAGCTGGCTTTGACTGACATCCTTCATGTGGTCGTATATTGACAGTTGTCTAGTCATTTCTGTGGTTAGGTTTTCCGTCATAAACACATAGTTACACGAAATAACACGCGTTGACAAGTTCTGCAGTGCTATGGAAACGGGACCGATGATCAACCATCCGAGCCGAGTCAACACCGCGTATGGGCCACCGTCTCTGCCTGGCACAACCTGTAGTGGTTCAGTCGCATTGGCGCAGTTACTGCCTATAAGAAGGCCGATGTCAACATCAGAGTGGTCATCTGGAATATCTATATGAGGTAATAAGACCACTTGACCACATCTTGAGCGGTGGTAATTCCTTCTCGAGATATAGGAATCTCGTCGCGGGCGTATACAGCAGGGAGGTTTGTAACGTTTTGGCCAGTCAAATCCTCTACCTGCAGTCCAGTGACTGCCTCCGTTTCAGCCTCTGATTGTCCGTGCATGGTTGTGAGCTGAAGCTTGCTCGGCACACCATTCACATTCAATTGATTTAACAGATCATTTGTCGCAAAACAGCCTTACGAACCACTCTCAAGGAAGGCATAGGTGGCGATGCTGTCTTCGGAATCCACCTTTTTGATGCGCACAGGTATGATCAGCATCATTGCTGTAGTGTTGTATGACGTAGTGGCGAATGTACCCCTGCAATCATCTCCACGGTCACTTAATTCTGTGTTCGTGGTCGCATCTCGGCGTTCTTGTTGAGCGTCATCTTGTCGCTTGTTCTGTTTGGCTGCTGCGGGTTGCCGTTTGGGAACTTCAAACCCGCCGATGTGCAGTATGGTTGGGTGTCGTTTGTTGCATTTTTTGCATTGTCCTTTGGATCTACAATTTTTTGAAAAATATCCGGGTTTTAAACAACCGAAACATAATTTCCGTTCAATCACAAATTGTCGTCTTTCCTTGTAAGGTTTCGCACACAAGGCGTTACAAACATCTATGCGATGGTTGCTGTTACAGTATATGCAAGAGACAGTTTGGTGCTGGGTAATGTTCACCTCTAATTTACCAGTTGGTCGCTTACTGAATACTGGGTCAGAAAAAATGAAGGACTCATCACAAACAAAGTTCACAAAATCCTTAGTAAATCTGCCGCGAATCTTACTGGCCTCGTGCCGCCATCTATTTTGCAAAGGCGCAGGCATTTTTGACATGAGTTTTTGAAGATTTTTGGGATGATCAAGTTGGATTAATTGATTAATGTCTTTCAAGGCGTACCCATTGTCCGTTGGCATGTGTAAACAGCTTCGCACAAGTTCATTCGCATCTCCTGAGGTATACTGCTCTAGATAATAAAGTTTATCAATCTCGGAATCCAGCTTGCTTTCTATGCGAACTTCAAACGCCTTGATGAACTGGCGGTACTGGTCTGCATCCCCGTTCAATTTCTTTATCTCAGGTGTAGGCAAGGTCCTTCTAGCAACGAAGTCCAAAATACCCGAAATGCTTACGGTGCTTGGCATAAAATAGCGAGAGTTCACAGAAGGTGGCGCTAATGCAGGAGTGACGGATACAGCCAGCGGATAGTAACAAGTGTTAACAGCAGGTGGCGCCAGTGCGGGCGAGGACGATGTAGCCGGTGGATTGTAATGACAGTTCATAACAGGTGGCGCTAATGTGGTATTGGCGGATGCAGCCTGTGTCAACATAGTCACTGGATCACAAGGTACAAACCTAGGCACTGCAGACACAGCAGGTGTCGACATAGTCACAGTCACTGGATCACATAACGAAGATACAGGCACAAAGTCTGATGCGAACCCAGGCACTGCAGACACAGCAGGTGTCGACATAGTCACAGTTACTGGATTACATAACGAAGATACGGGCACAAATTCTGATGCAGATACATTGAGTGGCGAACTGTGAGGGTTGCTAGAGGGGTATGCTGCTCACTAATGTCATCGAACCCGGCTTCCAATTCAGCTAACGCGGCGTGAATCTCAAGTTCCTGATGCTTGAAACATATTATACTGTCCTAGCGTCGTTCCGCATCCAAACGTAGTTCTTCTAAAACCAACTCTTGTTGTCGTTTCGGAATGTCTTGCTTAATTTGCAGTTCAGCTTTCCTCGCTCGTTGAATGGTTCTTAGGCCACGCTCGGTTGGCTCCCTATTCACGGTATCGAGGTTAATAGGGGCATTGTGAAACTCGTCCACTGTTCCTGGATTCATGTCCAAACTCTTGGTCGTTTCTTGAGCATTCATGTGAAAATATATGTAGGAGCAATGAGCATTGAACACACGGGATAGTCGGATATGATACGTTTATTCACAACAAAGTTGATGTTGAATGCTTACTGTACGACGAGGCCGGTTTCACTGAAACAAATATAACGAATAATAAGTTTTGGGAAATACAGCGTTCACTTTGCAATACAATGAAGATATTCCATGTAATATAGCATGGGCTAAGCAGTCATACACAATACGAGAAACAGCCAGTGAATTCTACGGTAATATGAGAAAAATAGTATAAACTTGCAATGATATAGGCTCTAGGCTCCATGAAAACATCGTTAGCGTTGTAAGCGTTACCAGTATAGCGGTTCATGTCAAGAAGGCCGGATAGTACCGGAATGTCGGTTGTATAAGAAGCTTGAGCCTGATTACATATGTAACATTATGCAACCTTACGTACACCAAAATAAAATAGTGCATCAGCGGAGGTTTCTCATGTCTCTTGTCCGTACCTTTCTTTTTCAAATTTTTCTTTACTACATTAACGATATTTAACCTTCCAATGCCAGCAAAGTCTTATTGCTGCAATTTCGATGGCAGAAAGTTGTGTGAACTCGAGAAGTATCTGTGGATGTGATATTTTCTTTCATTATCCCTAGAATCAGCCCAACATATAAGAATTGACTTGAGTAGAGGTAGTCGTAAACCATTATTGCATACTCAGTATATGTGTTCATGTGTCCCATGAATGCATTCTATGAATTTTTCATGTTGTATATTTCGTTTCCACTAGCAGTTAAAGCATTAAGTTCTAGTTGATCTGTACACTTTGTATTTCCCAGGAAGGCTGCTCTTGGTGGCTTGACTGCTGGCGGTCTGGCCCAGTTTATTACTAGTCCAGCCGACATAGTCAAAGTACAGATGCAGATGGAGGGAAAACGAAGGTTGGAAGGACATCCAGCTAGGTAAGTGGAACTGTCAGATGGAAATTGATGATCTACTGGGAGGGTATGTATTGTTAGCGCATACTCTTTCACAATGTGTAGGTCTCGAACTCTCGTTTCCAGTTTTATTGGAAAAAAACAATACCCTCAGTGCCGTTTACATTATAGGGAAACACAGATTTGTGGTGCGTGTTTATAAAAGTCAAAGTGCAATGTTGTTTTTTATTCGTAACTAGATAATATTGTTCTATTGCAGTATGTACTAATACTTAAGTTTGTGGCACTTCACAATTCAGTTTTTGGACAAGCCCAACTTTGTCCTGTACTGGTTACTTTTGATTAGACTTTTTTGTTTCGGTATCTGTGTCTCTATCTGCCTGTACCAAAGTCCTTCAAGTATTTCTATGAAATCTAACAGCTAGATTTATATTGAGGAAAAAAGGGCACTCGCCAATTTTTCAGCTAATGACATACCCCTTTGAGCTATTTCGTTGCTTGCCAAATGTCAAATATTTTCCTTTGTCATCAACTTTTTTGTGTTTTTTGTTCACATGTTACGGGTTGCATTTCGTACACAATGGACATGAAATTTTTATACAAACGGTGTGTCTTGTGAATAGCTTGAAGCTTATTCTTTTTGTGGAAATCGGATTCAGGTGTTGTGTGTCAGAATTTTCCACTTACCAAGTAGCCTGAAGGAAGCGGATGGTTATGACGTTATGTTGTCCCTTTGTTTCAGTCATTTGTCCTCTGTAGAATTCATTGTATATATTATGTAGACGTTATAATTTATTTTTAATTCAATTTGTAAATTCAATTTGTAAATAAAATAAATTAAATTAGATTAAATTAAGTTATATTCAATTAAATACTACTTAAAACATGCTTTAGCTAAAGGCTAATATACGGCATGACCCTCTTGCAGCAATAAATTAAATAAAATAAATTAAATTAGATTAAATTAAGTTAAATTAAATTAAATTATTTAATTTATTGCTGCAAGAGGGTCATGCCGTATATTAGCCTTTAGCTAAAGCATGTTTAAGTAGTATTGTATTTTATCCTCTATAAATAAAGTTTATTATTATTACTATTATTATATCCCTGTGTCATCAGTTTTTCGTGCTCTTGAAGTGTTTGATACTTATCAATTGTTCAGATCTGTTTTCTGTTGAGTTCACAATGCTGTATGTTTGCACCTAACCTATGCATTCTCTAATCATTTTAACAACAGAGTGAAGAGTATGGCCCATGCATTCCGCCAGATCATCCAAGATAGTGGCTACAGAGGTCTATGGAGAGGCTGGGTACCCAACGTACAGAGAGCCGCGCTAGTTAATTTAGGTGGTAAGATAACTGACTTTCTTTACTTACCCTTGGTATATTACAAATGCAGTGGCGGCACCTAGCGGCTGTAGGAAAATAACCTATCACGGACTCTACACAAGTAACGCGATACCCTTCAGTTTGATAAGATGTGTATTTCCTGAAGCGCGACCAAATTGTACGACCCTGAAATATCATTTTACAAATATTATTGAATTTATAAAGTTTTGCATGGATGTCATGAGACATGCAGCGCCATACAGAAGCAGGTGGGAGATATTCTACTGTAGTAGTTTCATAAATCCTTCATGTGATCTCTTCGATGCTTTAAAGTGATTTAATATTAAAAAATGAAGAATGTTTCTACAACCTGTCACCTCCATGCAGGTTAGCCATTCAAGTTTTAATACTTGAAGAAATTGCCTACTTCCACTGCTTCAGCTCTGGCGACCATATTTGTTCCTACGTTGAAAAGACAACCTAGACTTAGGTCAAGAGGTCTGATCCGTTTATGCTTCGAAATTGCTTTAACTCAAGAAAAGTCAAAGTTCTTTGACACCCCACTTTAGATATCTGTAGGAACTCATTTAGAATTAATTGAAGTTAACCATCAGTTCACTTTGTGCATCTTTTTGAAACAGATTGCTAGTGGCAACGCGGATGTGAACTTATGTGATTGTACTCATTTCTTCACTGATTCTGATGTTGTTTTACTTTATACGCACCTTTGTTTGTATATGTGGGTGGATATTACTGTCATCCGGTCTGGTGTGCGCTTGGTATCCCAAAAAATGGTGAATTTTGATGAAATTTGGCACAAAAGTGTAGAGCATCTCTAGGGCGTTGCATGCCACTTTTCAATCTGCCGGTGTCCTGGGGCCAGGGGTGAAGCTTTTCAGTGTTTTTGGGAAGAGTGTTTCTGAGTGATGCCTTGAGAAACGATTGATAGGTTTTACTGAAACTTGACTCACGCATGTGATGGCAATTTGGACTCGACCACTGTGTTTTATTTAGTCTAGAGAAAGGGCTCTTTTTGTATTTTTGGGTAAAGAGCAATTCTGGATCTCTATAGAGAACCAATTAGGGGTTTTCAATGAAACCTGACACGATGTGACAAAAATGCTGACACGATTCAAATTTTGAGCAAATTTGACTACTGCAGTGCTTCCTGTTGACCATTCCATTTTGGAGTTGAGCAACAACAAGTGGTGTGTCCCTGTATGCCATTTTGTGTCTGTCTTTTTATCTACCATACCAGTCCTCATGATTGTTGTGAAAAAAGTCGATTTGAACTAGATGCCTAGTGTTCCTTTGTGGCATTTTTACTTGGTGAAATGAAATTTCTCCAAGAATGTTGCTTGGTCATAATTTTTTTCTTTATTTCTTTGTTCCCTCACTACAGATCGCTATTGGATCAATGTGAAATTTATGCACAACATGTGTCTCGTGAATGCCTTGATGCCTATTGCTTTTGGCTAAAATCTGACGCAAGCTGGCGCTGTGGCGGCCATTTTTCCCTTTTTGGTTTGCTGTTTCTAGTGGGATTTTCTCCGATTTTTGTGGATAGATCATTTCAAAGGCTATCGCTAATGTGTCATTTGCTATTCTCCAGCTCTTACCTAGAGTCTCAAATTAACTTAGTTTTTATGCCGTGTCTTCGGCATCCATTGACATATCTGTCTGAAATTTGGCATGTGGATAAATCTTCAAGTGGTATCAGCATTGCTATGACTTACCGTTCTTGCGTTATTTGAGATTTACTGCTCAGATGACTGTTCTTTTGTTGACTAGTTAGTTATATCTGCTCTTTGTTAGCCTGCCATATTTGATAATACACTAGAGATTGCATTGTTGTCTGATCAACATGAAAGTTATATACAGTGTTTACTTAGTCAATAGCCGGAGGACTTTTGTTCTTGAATGAAATTGGAGGCAAGATGTCGCTGTGGCAGCCATTTTGTTAATTGTGTTTTTTGGAGCTCTAGCTCCTTTGAACCAACCTTTTCAAATTTCTCACAGTCTGTTTAATGTGTTGGTGTAATCGTCGGTAGTTGCTGTTCGTCGTCTACCTCACCTTTAAATTTTTATTTGATTTTACCAGGTGTTGCTCCTCGGAGTGCTTTCATTTATTTCTTTTTTGAAAATTTTAAAAACTGTTCATTTTGTGAACTTCTTGATTTGATGTTAGTTTAAAAAGGGGTGCATAAACGTCTTTTTGTCAATTCTGACTATTGCACCCCCTTGTAACCAAACTGTTGTTTCCTTGTACCTTACACAGAGCTGATAAGTACCCCTAGAAACAGACTGTTTGCGGTGCTCTGTGAGGGCATATCAGCACGTTGCACTGGTCTTGTTTTATTAACGTTTTATTGCAGAGGAAGCTTGTACTCTTTTCTCCAAGATTTATGTCGCCAGAGACATCCTAGGCAAAAATTAAGGAGAGTTGTTAAGTCAAGTTCTAAACTTTTCTATTGTTAAATTGTGTTGTTGCACTTCCCATGGGCACATGGCATTGCTTTTTGTTTGGTAATGACTATATCATTGTATATCTTTGTCTTGTTTGAGGAAATCACATTTCATAATCATTTGTAGTAGTAAAAGTGAAGTTTCTCAATTGCACAAGGTTTTTATGCATTTTATTTCGCAGTTTTTTAAATGTCAGGTTATTTTCTGTTTTAGACCTAGCAACTTACGACACAGCAAAACATTTAATAATACGAAAGACAAATCTAGGTGATACATGGGTTTCACATACTCTTGCCAGGTAAGACTTTAAGTTGTTCTTATGTATGTCCTCTATTAGTCGCACTACTAGTAATTGTGTTTTTGAGTCGTCAATCTACATAATTGTGTGTGTCTATGTGGTCACGACAACAGTCGCTATTATTTTGCTATTTTCATTTTTGAGTTGCCTTAAGACCCTGTGTTAGCCAAAAAGTGGCACACATTGATCAACATGACTTGTGTATGAGATTGTCTTCAGTTTAGTCTGAGTCTGTTGTCAACAGTTGTCCAATATTAGCATGCTCACTACTGAGGTGACAATAAGACCGGGGAGTTCGTGGGACGTGCTTTTTTTCTCAGTACAGCTTATGAATTTATGTAAAGTCAGGAAAAGTCTGGGTCTATGCCTTTAAGTTTGGAAAATGAGAAAAAAAAATTTTTGGCATTGATTTTGATTTTATGATGTATTTAACTTTTTGTCATGTGTTGTGATATTGGTCTCGGAGTAATAGTCTGACAAAAGGGTTTTCTACATATCCTTTTTGATCTCGGGTAATTGTTGCTGAAAATTTCTTGAATGTACAATTCTCAGATGGTGTGATCTACTGCTAAAAGCTTTGACATGCCAGCGTGTACATTTAAGAAACTCGTGTGTTGTTGTTTTCAGCGTTTGTTCAGGAATCACTTCAGCCTTACTAGGGACACCGGCTGATGTCATTAAGACGAGAGTCATGAACCAGCCAACAGAAAATGGCAGGTATAGTCATTGATGTTTAAAACAAGCACTGTCTTTTTGATGGTATTTGTGTCTCCTCTTGTGTTAATCATTGATAAGAAACAGCTACTCACAGTTCCCAGTCTTTTCTGTGATTTGTTGTAAAAACGATGTTCAGCAATAAAGGCCGTGAACTAAGAAGGTCTCAGAGTTACGTACATCTGAACAAAGTGATAATTATTGTTTTTGCTGTTTCAATTCCACATTGATACTGCTCGATATCAGCAGCACTTCTGTAACCTCACTGCCCATATACTGCTCTGCTGTTGGTTTGAGTAAGTGTGCAGCAGAGACTGCAAACTGTTATCATTGCTAAAATATACTTGTAGCCATTGTTGGGCTACCATTAACTATCTTAGTAAAGATACATAACAAAATAACAAGCAGAATGTTTTTTCGAGACATTTCTGAATAGTCTGTAGCCAGCCACTTAGCGGTATGTAGACCACTGCCAAATACACGTTGAAATAGAAATTACCGTAAACGTTCGGGTTAACGCCCATGCTCACTTAACTGCCCATCCCCAACTTTAGGTGGATTTTCGATTTAACCCCCCACTGCTTGGTTAACCGCCCCTCTGCGATTTTTGAAGATTTCCAGTTAAGCGCCCACCGCTCGGTTAAGCGCCCATCCCCGTCTTTTGAAGATTGATGATTACGCTCCCGGTGCTAAGGAAATGCGCGATTACCCATTTTTAGATAAAAAATCAATGATGACAAAGAATGTAACGACACCGTCAGAGATGGTGGTTTGGGAATGTGAATTATAATACAAGTAACAGATTATTGTCCTGGGTCATGGATTTGCTTCAAAATGTAATACCTTAAACGCTTTGCCACTTTATTTTCTTCCCACTTGAGTGCAACACTGCTTTCATTGGTGGTCCCAGCCATAGACATCCTTTTTTAGACGGTCCCAGCTAGAGTGTGCGTGTGATGAATTGATTTGTCCACAGGCCAACCTGCAAATTTAAGTGATGTTTTATTCGGCAAGTCAAGTGACGTTACTCGGTGATTGTCACTCGCTTTACTTCTTTTGAGGAACTATGTGTAGACTCGGCAATAAAACATTTACAGTTGAAAATTGATTGATATGACTTACTGATTGGCCTTTACTTTCAGATCATTTATGTGTGTGAAATGTCTACTCGTGTCCTTTTTATCATAATCCATCTTCTTTTCCTCTGCTTTTGTATCCTTTCTGTGCTGTATGTTATCATTTGCACGAAATGCCACCCCCCTGAGTGGACAGACCCCCCCCCCCTGCCCTCTGCCACTGAGCTCTGAAAACATGCTGGTAACAGTGCACTGTGTGTGCATATCAGTGCACCAAGTTGCTCTTGTTGTCTGGCATTTCTTGTAATATTTTTTTGTTATATCTACAGGGGTCTTCTTTACAAGTCATCTGTAGACTGTCTATTGAAAACAGTTCGTGAGGAAGGTTTCCTTGCACTCTACAAAGGATTTATTCCTATATGGTCTCGAATGGTAATATTTGTTTGTTTTGTAGCATTCATATTTATTTATTGCACCTTTTGCAGCTCAAGGTGATATGAGACCTTAATGACTAGTCTATGTATTTTGTATTTAGCCAAATATCTTCAAAATTATAAATTTCAGCTTGGGAAAAGTATATATTTTCTGAAAATACAAAGCCTGTAGAATTTAATATTTGGCTTTATATCATCTGCCATCAATTGGGTCGCATGACCAATGTATTTCTGGTAAAATTTAGAAAAACATAAAGGTATGTCCATGTAGCAAAGCAGCGGTGTCAATTACATGACCGAATTTCATTTGATATAAGCTGTTCATGATGAAATCTCAAAAATGCCTTTACAGTTTTGTAAATCATCATTTCTTTTATGCAACTTTTTATTGCCCCTCATCCAAAAATGCTGCAACATTTTAGAATCAATTCCAAAGTTATGAAGAACAGTGCATGAAGCATGGTGGCTGAAAATTTTGTATGAATCGGGTCGGCCATTTTGGAGATATGTTGTTCTCAAGTTTAACGAAGTTGGATATTTTTAGGGTCATACATAATCTTAATAATACTCATTAAAAGCAACAGAACTGTAAAGGGTAGTGCTATTGAGAAATAAAAGTATAAAGCAAAATAAACATATTTGTCACCTATGTGTGCCAGGATTGGCAATTTTTCGTACTCCCCATTGACTCCATGTGAAGTTCACTAATATTGCTTACTATAATGCATGGAAGTGCTTGAATACACGATTAAACCTTATTTCTCTACTTGACGTTACCTTTGTTTTGTTGAGGTGGTCAGTATGAAATGATTTTCTGTTTTACAACTATTCAAAATCTGAAAAATCACAAGTAGATGCAAATGCACTTAACATTGTATCATCAGAATTTGACTTTGCGGAAATTATATCCAAATTTGAAGAACATAATAGGATGAATTTTTATAGTAGCAATTTTACCTCTTCCATTTTTTGACATTGGTATTATGTCAAACATTGGATTGATTTTGTCGAAATATTCTTTTTTGCAGGCTCCCTGGTCATTGGTGTTTTGGTTAAGTTACGAAGAAATACGCAAAGTATCTGGAGTTAGCTCATTTTGATGTTTGCTCACTGTAATCCTAAGCAGTGTGTAAAATTGGCTGTCCGTGTGGAAATGTATTGTGCTCAAATTTTTGATTTAAATGTATTTGGCATTTATGGACAACAGTTCATGGCACCCACCGATCTCATTGAAAGTCGGTCTTCAGGTCTTCAGCAATTAGGGAAAACAAAGCGTAGTTGGTTCTAGTCTGTGGTGTTTTGAAAATCTAGTTGATTATGTGGAATTTGTTTTGCTCATTTGTTCAAAATTTTCGAAAATTCACCATATACAAGCAAAAATGACCTGGGGAGCGTTCCAAAAAATTGACTTAAGTTCATTTTTGACTTAAGTTTAAAACTTGTCTCAGCTTCCAAACTTTGAAACTTCCATAACCATAAAGTTAGTCGCACTTGAGACAAATTTTAAGTAAAGAACTTGTGTCAAATTTACGATGACTTTCTTGGAACAGTTTTAAAACAAATTAAAGTTTTATTTAAAAATTGACTTAAATTTAAGATTTGTCTTAGCTAAGTCAGTTTTCTTGGAACTGGCCCCTGGGATTTATTTGTTACTCATCGGTTGGCAAATCTTGGCTTCCAAACCCTGCTTACCCTTGTTTATGTGCATTTGTGCAGTTTTTCAAAAAAATGTGTCCTTGGCTGAAACTGATGTGGGCGGGTGTTTGTTTTTTAGTTGGTGAGTGCATGTCTCAAAATGAGTAGGGGTACAGACAAGAACCAAGTATGCTTTTTGGCCTTATCTTAGCATTTCATCCAACTTGAACAGTGCAGAACAGTACTTTGATGAAATGTGATTCTGTCAATGGAACATTTGTAAATAGGACATTTTGAGATAGCTTAACAGAGGGAAATTCCATTGTTAATTTTATAAATCATTTCAAGATAAAAAGTAATTATGAAAAAGGTGCACAACCTTGCTAACAATGTGGCAGGTGTTCTTATATTGATGCACTTGAGTACATTGCTAGAGCTACGTTGTCATGCACAAAAAGCTCATGTTTATTTTCAGCACTAGTTCATAAGAAAACATTAAAGAGTTTTGCTTGGTGACGGAATTCACTTATAAGATAGTCAGCTTGAATTATGTTACATACTCAGTAAGGGTGACCAAGACAAACTTTTCCAAGCTTGAAGTTCAATGTTGAAAAAGGTAAATGGTACCACAAGCTTATTCAAGATTTTTGACATGCCTGGTTTACCTTACTCACCGGCAGTCTTTTTCAAGCCAACAGAGCAATGGTTAGGTGATCAAGGAAATTCAGTCCTGGAAGAAGACATCAGTTTAAGTTGTGTACTGTTAAGGTTGACCAAAGTTATTCAAATATTACTAAGTTTTAATCCTAACTCCTAGCCCTATCTAAAGCAGCTGTAAGCCCTCCCTGTTGAGAAGAGCATTTCTGACTTGCTTCACACCTCCTAGTAGAGGCTATTATTAAGTTCACTAACCGGGGACGTTTAAAATTATGGTCATGCCTTGTATCTGCACAGTATGTGATGCCAACTGTGGGTGCATATCTGCTCTGCGTTGCTCTTGTGTTGTGTAATTGTTTGTAGATGAACAATTAGTTGTAATGCAATTGATTTAAACAGTGCTAAATACTATACCTTCCCTGCCAAATGCCATAGATTTTCTGTAGTCAATAGACCAGGGGCAGATCCAGGATTTTGAGTTGGGGGCAGAGTATTAGCCAGGATTTTGCCCCTCGGACATTCGCACCCCAGTACTTCCAAATGGAATCTGGGATAATTTTGGAGAAAGCCATGGCCCCTTGCCCCCCCCCCCCCTAAATCCGCCACTGTAGATATTAGTTAATATGTGCCATCTGATACACAGGCGCTCGAATTTCCCCGATGACTAACCATATGTAAGAAACATGTTTTTTTAGTATTGAGTGACGCCAGTAGTGATCCAGGAACAGATAAACTCAAGCGCCTGTGATCTGACATAGATAATCATTTTTTCCCATAGCTTTGAATCTGTCGAGGGACATACGGCCATGTAATAAAGTTTTCCGTATTCGCACTACTTCAACAGTGACCTCTGACATGGAAAGTACATACGTATAGGATGTAATACGATGTAATACGCTACGTGACAGTCTGAGTGAAGCATTAAAATAATCTGCAGAAAAAATGAAAGAAACTTAGGAATTCGAAGCGTATGGGATCTCGGTGGATACGCGGAATAATGTCTCATGGGATATTACTTCATATACCCCACTCTCGGTACGTTGTGTATGTATTCGTATTTCTGTAGTTATGCCGCAGCTTCAATATAGAACAATCGTGAAAGAGTGGCAATACAAATCATGTTTTTAGTTACTATGCCAACTCTTCTGTTTGCTGTAATAGCAGGCAAGGACATGTAGCTCTTTACTGGTGAAATGAAATAATTGTTATGAATTGAAACTAGATATAGAAACTATGCAATGTTTACATTCCACTGAGTTAAAAGAAATAAAAGATTACCTGATACACTGCAGCGACAGCTCGTGTTTATTGCGTTTTCCATTTTGAATTTTTGTGCCATTGATCCAATGGACTCTGCATGGGACAACACTGGCAGCCAAATCTCTTGGAAAGTGAAGGCACATTTTGCTCTTCTTGGCAGCAACCTGGATGTGTGGTGCAAAGGTTAACGTTATAATCTAGAATTTTAAGTTTGTATGGACGCCACTGCGCAAGTTCATCTTCAAATGTGGAGGTAAAAATAATGGTGTCTTGAACATTTCTATTGGATTGTGGGAAAATTGATTTTCCCATACTCGGCTTTGGTGCTAAAACTCTGGTACTATAGTTTCGGGACCCCCTTCAATTAACACACGACTAATTCACGCAGGGTTTCAATAAGGTAGACGAAAAGGCATAGGGCCTACCCTGCAGTTTGTTCTGTTCTGTTCACCGACTCATTTTGAGACGTGCCCTCACTGACTAATAAAGAATGAGAAAGCGGTGCGTGCATTCAGCCCGTGCGTCTTCAAGTTTTTGGAGTGCTCAAAGTGCGTGAGTAAAGTGCAAGCAAGGTTTGAAACGCCATGGTTTGTGAAGTGATGCATAACTTTGGAAAAATGAACTGTGTCTGTAAGAAGAACATTACAGAGCTTGTTTTCGCTATGGTGGACCGTTTACTGAAAAGTGCAGTAGGCCTACTTGCCACGACTTGATGGTTAGATTTGTGTGACTGTCTGTTTTGTAAAATAGCTCCAGTTTTTGTCTTGTGTGCCACCTTGGCCTCCCCCGTCAGTGGAGCACCCGGCTGTTGCGGTAGGCCTACCTCGGGGACGGACCCCGCGTTTCGAAATGGTGAAGTCCCTCCCCGTGGTTTCAAATGTTGAAACAAATGTATCGTACCAACGATAGTAGTCATTGCATCCTGGCGGGTTTCTGCTGTCACGTTGTTGGAAACAACGCGTACCGCACTGGGGCGAATCCAAGATTTTTAAAAGAGGTGTGGGATCAAGGACTTTTTAAAAAGGGGGTCCAAGGCCAAGGCAACAAGATTTGATACCCGATGATGACTAAATGATCGAGGGAAAAAGGGGTCCGGACATCCTTGACCCCCTGGATCCGCTTATGTACTAATACCTTCAGACACAGACTTTCATTCTACTTTATTTGTCCAGTCTAGTACGATTGCTAGTAAAAAGAAGTTTCTTCTGGAACATTTGCCTTGAATCTGGGTAGCTCTGAATGGGTACCCGATGCCCACTATCTGACTGCTACAAATAGATAATACGAAATGACATATTTTGTTAATCCATTTTGGGAGATAGCCTGAAGCCACTGTTCGGGCCTTTGCAAGTAACGTAAGCATGGAAAAAATGGGGTGGGTCAGGGTGAACCACCACTGAAGGGATCACTGCCGATTTTGTTGTGGTCTCGATAGCGACTTCGCCTTTGCCCGTCACCATATGAGGGCGCTTCGAAGGTGTGTTTGTTCCTCAGTTTCGGTTTCAATTTTCGAGAGAGCTGCTGCGTATTGTTGTCGAGGTGATCTTACGTGAAGTAGATCTACTGCAGTCAGTTGACATTGCCCCGCTTTATCTGTTCGCCTGAATACTGCTAATGACAGATGTCAGGTCAGGTCAGTGGATTATTCACCTTGTTTGCGACTGAAGCGCGTAGCCTGTATTGATGTTTTCAACATATACTGATAATGACAGGTTTGTGTCGTGCAAATTTTCAATTTCGTTGCATAAAGGACTGGGTGACATGTTTTTGAATTCTGAAGTGTGCACGCCACGGATGACTGTATAGCAGCTGCCGGGTCTGACTGACACCGTGGCAGTGGGAAACTCGCTAGTAGGCGTCTGGTCATTCGACTGTTTTCACGTCCGCCTCCACCCGCTTGCTACTGATAACGCCAATATTTTTGTGACTTGGATTGTTTGTATGGTGGAGGGTTACTTGACCCGGCTTAAGATTGTGCCTGGCGCTCGAAGTACAACGGCTTAGTGCCCGCGAGTCCCTGAGGAGTCGGAAGGCCTATCACTACCAGCAACACTTATTTTGTTCAGCCATTTCATATTGCACATCGTGCATTACAGCATATCCTAACATAACGATGGCTTGGAATTTTGACAATCTTTAACCTGAGAGTTTAACAATTCTCCATAATAAATGTACCTTCATCACCACCGTACCAATTAAGCTCTCCTCTCACTGCAACGTTTGAAACTAGTGTTGTCCAAGTCGCAACATAAAAACGTACAAAATTTATTGTGCACTACTTCAATGTCTTGTGCAGGATTAAATCCCCAGATGTCTGAACCATTCAACACAATCGGTAATATATTTGCCATGCATCAAACAATTGACAGGAACATCAGTGTATTTAGTCATGTGTTTTTTCAGTACAAAAATACTGAGCCTTGCCGCTTTCTCAGGTAAATGCTATCTCTATAGAATGCATTTTCAGTCGGAACGTCTTTCCACATTGTGAAAATTTTTTGGACAATTGATTTATTGAAACCATGGACACGGGATAAACTTGTTCCCTCAGGCGTTCGCAGACTAAGGTTTTTGTGGCGTGGCATGAAACTGTACATCCAATCTCTTCCAGCCATGGCATTCTTATCCCAGGATGAAGGATGGTGGACCTTGTCTCTTTTTATAGCAACTTCATATGCAAGGCGTTGAACATCACTGTACCCCAAACCATGAAACATCAGCGAACGAGTGAGGAGGTATTTTCTCAGTGACGCCTCTTCCGCATCATCAAACACATAAAAATGGAAGAACATTTAAATTATTGTACAGATTTAACATAATATAATTCATCTTGATATGTTATGTTCATCCAGTCGAAAAGTACACCGGCATAAGGTTACTATAAAATATAAAAAATTTAAATAATCGGTGCAGGATTAGTAGTTATTTGGATGAGCCTGAGAAGTAATCATTTACACTTGCAATTTAAACAAAATATCCCAACATTTAAAGTGACTGTTTACCTCATTTTATTGATTGACTACATTGTTAAGTAGCTTTGAGTATTTTAATATATTACCTGTCTTGTATTCATCTGAGGTGCTATCTTATCGGTCTCCTTTAATTTACCATCTTGGAATTTTTTTTACCCATCTTGTCAACGTCATACGGTCAACTCAACTTGGAAGGTCTCTTGCCACAGTCCTCACTTTCCCGCCGTTTTGAATCACTTCCTGCACAGCCCTCTTCATAATCTCACTGTCTTACATTCCTTTATTAGTCTTTCGTTGATATTTTCTAACCATTTTCTACAATAAAGTTGTGTCAAAATACTCAAAACTTTTAAGTTGTTGCTTACATAACGATGGGGCACTATGAGCCATGGCTCAACCTGCCCCGCACACTATGACTCAAAGTGCTCCATCTTCAAATTCTGAAGCAAAACACGAGAAACTCAAAATTAGATCAACTTTCAACACTGAAATGTATGGCTGCTTATAGCCCATTTCTACAAGTATTATTACAGCTGTTCAGTTCCCGTGTGTCAAGACTATCGTTTATTATAGAAGGAAAACTAACTTACCTTGAAATTTTACGGAAGTCGGCAAATTATCAACAGCACGCTACAAAATCCAAACCAGCACGAAACAGAAAATGATACAAATGGTTCCACTCCTTGCCAGCAGGACCACATGCAAGTCACATCTGGTGCCAAAGTATTGATTTAGTGTTTTAATTTGGCAAGCAAAGGAACATACAGCCCCATGGCTCAAAGTGCCCCACTTTCTCCTACGACTATGAGCTATGTCTACTTAAAGACTACAGGCGTATACGATCAGGAAGACTCCCCAAATAGTTATAAGTAACAGTACGCGGCTCCCATTGATCTAAATTTGAGGTAAGAAATGGGGGAGGGATAAGCACCCCTCCACCCATGAAGGGCAGCGCCCTCCACAAACAAAGGGGTAGGAAGCGAGGGTACGTGTTCCCCAATAATTATCAGGCAAGAAATTACATTCTTTGTATAGAGCTCCCGGCGGGGGAGGTGAGAAACTGCGAAACTTGTAGGAGAGAGAATTTTTGGAGAACATGTTCTAATTACGAACCGCTGGATTTACCTATTGAGTCCCCCAAGGGCACTTTTGCGGTGGCTGGGGTTCAAAGTTTTTAAAATGTTTGCATACATACTTTCAAAAAGTCCTATCGAACTTGTCATGCTCACTGGAGATTTGCCAGAGCAAACTGATTCAGGTTTTTAACTTCAAGAAGACAATTGTTACGCAATGCAGAGCTGTATTTCTCCAGTGACACCGGCAGTGACTCTGGCTCGCGGTAATGTTGTTGTTCTTCGCTCCCTTTTCCGTGTTGTCTTTGAAACTGGATATCATTTGATATAAATCACAGCTTTTGCAGGAGGGGGGAGGAGCGCCTATGGCACCCATGGAAATCCTGTTTCTGTTTTTCTTATTTATATTATTTTTTCTTAATGGGCCACTCACGGTGGTGACCCCATTGGTGTCATCTCTTTTCCTGTTGTAAAATCGTGAAACTTTTATGTTCAGGAATGTGACTCCATGATGGAGGAAGGGTGAATAGACATGGGAATGGAATGGCACTCTTTTCCAGTTTTTCATTTAATGAGATAACCTTTCTCAATAGAGTATTTGGGCAGCATGTCTTTTATAGTAAGGGACCCCTATCACAGGGGATCCTCTCTTAGAAGGTTAAGTGACCCTTTGCACCCTATATATGTCATATTCGATACTGTCAACTATTCATGAGGGCAAGTCCTGAAAACTACAAAATTTGTTCACGTGAAGCTCAAGTCCATCAAAAAAGGCCGAAATAAAGAAAACCTAATATCGTATTAAAAAAGTGAAAAATAACGTTGACAAGAATCTAACGATAAAATAACCTGGAGAACGCTACTGTGAACTACTAGTAGATTCTTGATGGTTTTATATCGGCACTTTTTCCCAAAGAATTTGAAGATCGTTACCAACAAAGCATTGATTGTGAAGAGTGAATCTGACGTTTGTATGTAACTCGCTGCGTCGAGCAGATTGAGCCCGGAGTAAGATTTTTGATGACTGTGTACTGACAACCACTGGAATGAATCAAAATTTACTGTAACGGGAATAAACTTGAAAGATTTCTTAGGAAAATACCCGCAAACGCCTCTGGGATGCTCCCTCGCCCGTGCTCTCACGGTTGCCCATCAAGTACTAGGGGAGTGTCTGCGCCAGCGCATCCCGGGTTTGTAAAAAAATATAATGCAACTTTGCAACTCAAAATGTTAGCTGTGTGCGTCTTTAGTATTTACATTGTGTGCCATGTTGTCGAGGTTATTTTCTTCTGGTAACCTGTTAGGGTGCTAATTTGCGTGGTAATGTATCTATGATAATCGACTGCCGGATTTTGTCAAAATTTTTTTGACAATTATACAAGTGCTAGTGAACTTTCATGTAGGCTGAAATTTTAGAAAATCATTGTCATCCTATCTCAAACAACTAAGTAAGTGCACTGGGCAGTTTTGCCAATCTGAAATAACTCGAGTGGTCTGTAAGAAGCTGGTGTTTTGGTGAATTTTGACGTAGGGTCATAGAAAATACAATCCATTCTAGCGGGTAAGTCGTTTCACTTTAAAAGGGATATCATCGATGTTCTTTGCTCCAGGCCGCCAGATACATAATTCAAGAATGTTTGTTATTAAAAATGCAAGAATATAGCCGTTTCTCACACTGCAAACTGCCATCCCACTGACCAGAGATACCGTAGAAACTCAATTCACTATCGTTAATTCGCACATGTAGGTCTAACTGGTTCAGGTTCTCAAAATACTTCCTTATCTTGCAAATCCAGAGGACAATGCTGCTGAATGACGTGTTCTGATTATTTGATACAGAGACATAGAACGAAGTCAACTGTTCCCAAGGCAGAGGGTCGTACGTGGGTCTGTGATTGAGAGATATGGTCAACTTAGCGTCAACTCAGTGTTATCACTTTGTCAGGTGAACCGTGAACTATCATGACGTTACTCAACAACTCGCACTATGAAATACGGTAAATTGGAGTCTCACGGGCATTGAAAATGAGTTGGGATTGTGCTCACAAATATTCATGCAGGACTTTTTGCAAATTGTCAGACCTGTGCACCGGACACGTGGGCATGCATGTTGGTCTTGTGTGGACGAATTCACGTTAAAAATGAAACCGAAGTCATGTTTGCAAGATAAGCGTACAGTTTATTCTTGCGCTCAATCATAGCTAGAACACATAAAACTATGAAATGATGTTTTCAGAAAGCAGAGACAGGAGAGGCGTTCCACCAAAGAGGTTTACGTGGATTCTCTTTTCAGGATGATGAATAGTCTACCCGCTACTGTGAATGAGCGCTCGCCGTTGATTCAGACGCCTAATAAATACAAAGGAGCGCCGACCAGATGGCTGGTTGTGTTTTGCTGCATCGGACTTTCGGTCGCACTGGAACGATTTGCGTACTATTCCATCTCAACGAGTTTGCCGTCGTTCTCATCTCAGTTTTTCTCCAACCCTTCAGACACTATTTTATTAAAGGATTTGTTTGATGGTAAGGTCGTAGCTATGAAGCGCCAAAGGTTTCTTGAACAAGTACCTTATTGCGCGAATGTACTTATTCTAGAATAGGTTGCTCACGCGTTGAAGTATGGGTGGAAACGATTCCTGACTAAAATCAAGCTTCGGTCCTCTGTCCCGGACCAGTACACATTAAATTCGCGGTACAAATTACATGCATGCACATCTAAACACCACTTACACGCGGAACTCCGAAAAATACTCCACAATGTGTTGCCAACAAACTCCATACCTGTGTATATCTGGTCCCTAGGTATGGAGTTTGTCATTATAGGGGATCGTAGCTGGGATTTAGAATCACGGCCATGGAATCGTGTCCATCCTCAGTAAATGATGACGTTTAAGAATATTACGCTACGAAAAGTGTACGTACTTCATTTCTATACGCGTATATGTTCAAGAAACTGAAGCCTACATACACTCGAGTATGAAACATGTCGGACATCACGGATATGAGACAAACCAGCTGTGTCGGTCGGAATGCTCTTCAAGCCTAGGCACTAGAAGATTCTAGTGTCTTTGTAGAATTGTAATTGAGGTATTCATTTGTGTGATTAGAATTTTATAACAAAAGAATTTACCGGTTTGTAGCAATGGTTTATGACTTTATAGGCACAGGATTATATAGGCAGGTTGAGTTGACGTCGTCGACATAATTAAATTATCGACGGGCAACAATTTATGACAATGACGACAATGTATGTCGTAGCATACCCTTCCCATTGTGGCGTAGTTGCACTACTGAAGCAGAGATAACGTGACATCTTAGTTGACATAAGCAACAGATGTCTTTTTCAGTCACTGTCGAAGTTTGACTTCCTGTTTTTGGCTGCAGAAAATGCAGAGCTTTTCCTGATTCATTGTAGTAGTCATATTCATTTTTCAGTTGCACTGGGGCACGTGGTATCGTACGACGAAACTTTTGTTCAACTTTGATGCCCGAGGGACACTCTCCTAGACTAGGGATATATGTGTCGTTCAGTGGTAGCTTTTTTTCAAGACCAGCTTCCTTATATCAGAGGGTGCATTTTCTGACAGAATTCCCAACGAAAGGCTTCCTTCCGGTTCGATAAATCTGCAAAAGATTATGGTTTGGGGTTCGAAACACAACAAAAATTTTCCCTTTTCCTAAATACCCAAATCTACAGAAGGGTTTCATTATTATCTATGGTTCCAAACCTTGGTCGAAAAGGATGTAGGCCTAGTCAGTTTTTGATTACATGCCTGGCATCTCTTCTTATACTGAAAATTTTCAACTGTCCTGGAATCCCGCGGAATGGATAGGTTTAAGAAAAAAACTTTTTTGTAACAATGTGGTGTTTTGGAACAAAATCGTAGAAAATAGTGCCTTTTTCATGGGTCTCTAATTAAGTCAGTGGAAATCCTAACTTTCTGGACACACTGCCAAAATCTATAGTCGAGCACGCCTGAACTTTCATGCACCCAATTGGCCTTGGATTTCTGACATGTGCACGTACGTATAAATATAAGGGATTTTCAACTAGTTATATGATTGCCTTGAAGCGCTCCTAAACAGCTATCGAATGGCCTTTTTATTAATTTTATTTATTCTGTATTGAAGTTGGTTATACTGTGTCGTCGAAGTTTATATCATCGGTCGATGTTTAGCATCTCGTATGGGCAGATTGAGAGGGAAGGGACAGGGGGCGGGTCCCTCCAAAAGAAGAAGAAACAGCTGTCTTGCCTTCATAAATTATGCTTGGCTTCTCTTTACGACATCCTCGATCCGCCAGTCAAGTTTCAGAAATCTTGTTAGGGTTATACCATGGCGTTCGGTTGTGATCCACAAAAATATTTTATTATTAAATTTCGTAACATTCGATTTCTAATGCCGACTCATTAATGTTTGTTTTAGGCACGATATATTTCTTGCCGGTGTTCGGGGCTGCTTTTGCTGACGCCTACATTGGCCAGTACGCGGCTATTGTCGCAGGCTCTGTGATATATCTTGGTGGTAAGTTCGTCCGCAAAGAAACACAATTCGGTGCTGTTTCTGCGGAAAACAGCTGTACAAACATTTTTTTCGAATTGATTTGATACTTGACGCGACAGGCAACACTATCTTCGAAAACTCGAGAAGCTTGACATGATTTTCATCACCCTGACAAGTTTGCGATGGTAAATTTACAAGATTGTACTAAAGGTCTTATAGAATGTTGCACAGACACCAGTCTGAAGCATGTTTTAAATTCTGTTGTTTCAAAAACATTTTCGAGAATATGTCTGGTCAATAGAATTTCGAGGGCAAGTCGAGCCCCGAAACTCAGTCTCTGAACTCCAAATCAAACCACTGTATAGAAGAAGTCTGATTCTAGTACAACTTATTTTTGACATTTTACTGTTCTATGAAAGTATTGTAACTATCAAAAAAACAAACTTTAGTTCAAAGTCACTCCCCTAATAATCCTTGCAGCGGTAGGATTTAATTTAACTTAGTTATAAACAAGAACGTCAGAACCATCAACTGGTCAAGAAAATGCTTCAGAGCATATATTGAGTGTTTATTAGGTTTGTCCAACCTTATCACTGCAAATTCAAAAATGCCGCATGCATTGTCTGTGGCTTGACTTGCCGCATTATTCCAGTAGCCAACAATTCAGAATCGGAAAAGTGTGATAATGTCTTAACGCAAATACCAAAGTATTTCAGTTAAAGGATACTTAATTCGGTTTTGTCCTATGACTACGGATTAACGACGACTTTCCTATTCAACTCTGTGAAACAATTATTTGATGTTTTGTAATCCTTGTTAATTAATCCTTAAAAGTTTGGAGCAAATTTTGAAAACTCTTTACGAACTCTGCTAAACGGGCAAGCTTTTGACGAGGCACATAACCTTAGGAAAGGGAACCTCGTCATGAACCATAATATCCATTCTGTGACACAGCGAGTATGTGTTTTAGTTGAGTCACACCTTTATCATTCATGGGAGACGCCGATGGTGTATTCAGCAGGGGAGTACGGGACGAGGATTGATATCACTATTCAGGTTTTGGTATCCTTTAAGTATTTAACATTGTCAACTTAACAGCAACCAAGTATCCCTTAACTGTTTTTGATTCAATGTTAGAACACAATGGTATCAATTTATGGAGGGCTATATGAACTGAAAGCCTGGCCAATCATGATTGTGTTTCAGGAGCTGTGCTTCAGTTGATCGCGGTGTACGCTTGTGACGCGTGCTCAGAAAGCGCGGTAAGTCTTAAAATAGGCCTAACGTGGGCGCTGTTGTGACATATAGTGTTGAACAAAAAACAAATTGTCGCTCGGGCGACAATATATGCTGAGTGTGACATTATGTCACGACAAACGAGTTTTGTCATTTAGGAAACTTCGCCGGTTAGTCACCGTTTGTGTGATTCTGTTTATACACACGGTTAGATACATCATCCTTCCCTTGGTTACCGTCACGTGGGACTGGAGACTATTCACACTGTTAGACTATATCGTCACTCCGATAGTCACCGTTTGTGGGGCTGTGGTTTTACACACGGTTAGACTCTGTAGCTAGCGGTTGTGCAGCTGAGGTTGTATGAACGGTTAGACTATATCGTTACTCCGGTACTTACCGTCACGTGGGACTGGAGCCTATTCTCACTGTTAGACTATATCGCCACTCCGATAGTCACCGTTTGTGGGGCTGTGGTTCTACACACGGTTAGACTCTGGTTAGCGGTTGTGCAGCTGTAGTTATATGAACGGTTAGACTATCGTCACTCCGGTACTCACCGTTTGCGAGGGTGGTTATACTCACGCCATTAGACTATATCGTCACTCCGGTACTTACCGTGTGCGAGGGTGGTTATACTTACGCCACTAGACTATATCGTCACTCCGGTACACACCGTGTGCGAGGGTGGTTATACTCACGCCATTAGACTATGTCGTCCCTCAAGGTCCCTTCATGTTTGACTTTTTTCGAATAAACGCGAAAATTACCTAATTTTAATTCTCGCAAATTTTAAGCTCGTTCATGCGAGTAAAAATTCTGCGGAAAAATTCATATGTTTAGAAACATTGTAAATGCTTTAGTGTGAACTCTACTAATGACGGTCGGTAAATTTCACTGAGTAAAAGCTGGGGGCGGGTTGTTTCTCCTCCGAAATAATTTGGCTACGAACAAATAGGGGCCGTTACTCCAAACTACGTTCAAAAGACTGCAAAATAACACATTTTTCGTAATTTTTGACACCCAGATTTTGATTTTGGAATAAGCGCAGTCGCAAATGGCAGATTGGTTTTCAACTTGTACAGTTTTTCATTGAGCAGTCTACACGTTTTCGAAGTGGATTCCAGCTTTCTTTATTCTCAGAAGGCTGGCTAGTTTTACAGCATTTGAACACAAAAATCGACCCATGTGTTACAGGTATCCTCTATGATTCTGCTCGAGAGCGGTTGGTAGTCAACGTTTTCAAACTAAAGCGGACACTTTTTCTGCCAGTGTTTTTATTTATAGTAATACTGTATGTTAATTAAACTTAGACACAAAATCATGCCTAACACCAGCCACTGTATGAGAGGAACTGTGATGCTTCAAGTTAAACATAAGTTTCTTTTTCAGAAAGTGGGCCTGTTTTTCACAGCAATGGGCTTAATAGCGTTTGGATGTTCCCTGTTTAAACCAAGTATCACAATTTATTGCGCTTATCAAGCCACGTATTTTTTCGGACGGGATTCAGTCAAAAAGGCATTTGTTTGGTAAGACGTGCATGACCAGTTTCAGCGTTATTTTAGGCAAACGTTTTTGCAGTTATGACAAGCTAGCTGTTTGAGAATTTGTAAACAACCATCATATTACCGTTTGTGCTCTCACACTCGACATTTAATTCTTGTTCAGGATTCTAGTTGTTTTGATCAAGAAAACATAACCAAGCATATAGTCAATGTGATTTTAGACTTTCTCTTATGTTCTTGCCACATGTGAACTCGAAAGAAATGACCATGGTTATTCCAACATTATAAAATGAGTTTGGCTTTTAGATAAAGATTTTGCTGTTGAAATTATAGGTTTTATTGGATGGTTTCTGTCGGAGCTATAACATCCGGGTTCGTGGCTAGTAAGTCACAGACAAAGGACCACGTGGCAGTTGGTGTAGCGACGGCTGTATTTGCTTCGCTACTATTTTTTCTCTTGGGCTCACGTATTTACAAACCTTGGCCAAGAATGGAATCAAGTGAGTTTTGTAATTAAACATTAGATTGTCCTATTTTGATAACAACTCCGGGGTTACGTGACGCTAGGGACTTTTCACGACCTGATTCTTTTCGATATTTTGCCTTTCCGATTGAAATTCATAACTTTTGAGTTCATTTCTTCCTTGGAGCAAAACAAGAGGGTCCACTTTTACAGCACAGAACGGCTTCATACTTTTTGATTTGTTGCGTTTAAAACAATATAGTCCAAGGGGATTTCTATTCGTGTTTGACTCAGAAAGTAATAATTTACGTGGTTTAAACGCATACAAAATGGGAAATCTCCCCCAAGAGAATGAGTGTGATTTTTTCCAAAAATTCACTGCAAATGAGTCCTATGGAGATTCATTTTGATGACTCTTTAAAAACTGGGCACTATTCGAATTCCCATGTTATACGGTAAGATGAAGTTATAAATATATGCGTTCTTGGATTATTTTCGTTTTTTTAGAGGCTGTTTTACTCGGGATGTTTAAAGTAGCCTATCTTAAAATGACCTGCAAGAATGCATCGAATCGACGTCTGGGAAGAGTGGTGGATTTTGGCAACAAATGTGATGAAAGAGCAAAACAAGCTTTCACACGGCTTTTGAGGATTAGCTTGGTGTTTGGCGTCCTCATTATCTTTTGGAATGGCTACGCTCAGGTGAAGTTTGTATACTTTGTACGTGACAATGGCGGCGGAAAGAGGGGAGGATTTGAACGAGAGGGAGAAACAGTTGATTTTTTAAGTCATGCAAAACAATAGAATAACATTACCGTGTGACCAGCAAAGGCGAATTTGACAAATGAGGCACGTAGGGAGAGAGTGAGGGGTGGGAAGGTGCGGAACGAGAGATAGGAACATACATTTGTCAGAGTAATGTTTAACATTCTAAAATAACGACAATCACAAAACTCGTTTATAAAGCAGTACCTCGTTTCGATTTATTACCAACAGTATCATCAGGTGAGCACAGGTAAACGCCAATAGAAACAAGTATTTTTATTATGTGACTGGGTGACCAGTAAAGGTACAATCAGGTAATTGCTGAGCACCGGCAGTCTGGAAAAAAGAGTTCCGTTTTACCTGCAAATGATTTCTCTGTCAACGAAAACGAAGACTTGTTAACATATTTTAAAACTTTTTGCCGTGGATTTTTTAATCTCGCGCAATTATTAAACCCGATGGCAGTGTTACAAAATGTATATGCGATGGCCAAAGCATATCGTCAGGAGTGTGCTTCTAGGAAAAAAGGTGTTTGAACATGGAAAGAATGTTGAAAGTTTTAGCTAGTGCGTTTGACATTTCTTAAACAGGATCGTTCCAGTAAAGTTGACTATCTAGAAAAAAAATTGAAGAATTAATTTTTTAACTGTAGTAGCACTTTCGTTGTAAACTTTAATTACATGGGTATCAGGTTCGATAATTTTTTTGTGAAAATGAAACGAGGAGGTTCATGTAGAAAGGAGTGGATGAAGAAGGAAGGGGGTGGATGAAGAAGGAAGGGGGTGTATGAAGAAGGAAGGGGGTGGATGAAGAAGGAAGGGGGTGGATGAAGAAGGAAGGGAGAGAAATGCATAGAAAGTGAGCGAAATATCGCGGAAACACAGGGCACAGGGAGCGAGATATCGTGGTGACACAGGGCAAAGGGAGCGAGATATCGTGGTGACACAGGGCAAAGGGAGCGAGATATCGTGGTGACACAGGGCAAAGGGAGCGAGATATCGTGGTGACACAGGGCAAAGGGAGCGGAAACTACTGTTGTATGATTTGCGCCGTGTATTGAAACTTATGTTTATCCTCTCTTCTTCAGATCATCACGTCGTTTCACACGCAGATGGTGAAGACAACATGTGTTGCAACAAACACGACGTCAAACAGCACACTGGACGTTTGCCTGGCAGATGTCTATTTAAACACCATCAACAGTGGTTCTCTGTTGCTGTTTTTACCACTTACTCAACTTTTGGTCTCTGGTTTACTCGAGAAACGTTTTGACGAAAAAGTTTCCACTTTCACACAGATGGGTACATACACTTCTCTTTGTCTCTTTAAGGGTTCAGTGTCATTTCCGTAGCTATCCAACTCCTTCGGCGAAGCCAGAGCCGGGTGTATCAGCTCCGGCCTTTCCAATGGATCACTGTAGTGACGTATTTGAGTTTCTGCTACGTGGGAACACCTGATACGCATAGGTTTGGACTTTGGAGAGAACGACACTCAAGAGTGTAATACCACAGTCTCCCCGGACTGACAGATACAAATGCAAATCATTTTCTTTATTTTGACTTGACCAAAATCCGTAATAAGGAACATGTTATGGCATCAATGGCATTGCCTGTATTTGTATAAATCTTAAATGATAGTCCACTTATATACACTCGAAACTGTCTGTTGGCACTGCAAAAAACTTCGAGAGTTCTTAAGCCATGAATTTTCACTGCACTGAATTCAGTGAGTGATATGTAATTCTCTAAACCAATATTTCTTGTTCTCAGGTCTGGGTTTTGTGTTCATGACATTAGCCATGATTTCTGGAGGCTCCATGGAACTCATTCCAGCACAAGATATCTCAAGTGGATGGTTTTATCTACCCCAGGTTGCGCTTCTTTCCCTGGGAGAGTCTTTTGCTGGAGTAGCCGGTAAGATAGCCACTATAAATTATTAAAGAAGTTCTGATGCGTAATTAGTGTTCTTTTATCTGAAGCTTGGTCTAATACTTTGGTTGTATTACAATTTGGTTGTATTGTAATTTGGCTGTATTGTAATTTTTTGTCTGTAGAAATGTTTCTGCCCATGACTAGGTACCGTTGGCCAAACTGGTGAACGTTACGCACGTTAATTACGTGCGTAAATTCTTGTTAATCGCGTAAATTATTTATTAACGACGTAAAGTAATTATTTGCGGCGTGAAGTAACTTTTAACGTCGTAAAGGAATTTCTATGTCCGTAATTTACGCACGTGAGTTAATTATTTCCGTGCGTGAATTACGCACCTAAATTAACTTTAATTTACGCAGCAAACAATTAATTTACATAGCGCCACTAAAGCTGCTTTCGCATTAGAATTGGTCCGGACTAGTTTGCGGTCGGAGCATATTTTAGATCAGTATGATAGCCTACCATACGGGCCAAATTGTCACCTTTCTCACTAGACCGGACTAACATTTCACCGTCCTAACTTGAAAGATACATCGTGCTAAACAAAAGGTGTCGCTACGCTGTACCGCAACAGGGATCTGAAACCTATTGTCACTTATATTCTTATTTTGAGACATGTTTAACTTTAAAATTGTACAGTGAACAGTGAGTAGACAGAAACAGCACTGACAACGACGAGGGTGTGCGAAATGGCGGGAAGCAGAATATTGCAGCCAGCTGCCTGCGTGCCCGCCAAATGGGGGCGAGGAGCAGATGTCGAATCTGACGGGCAAACTTGGCAACCGCGGGCGCGAAGGCGGGCTATATACATCCTAACATTAAGCCTTATTTTCGGAAGACTCCCTTTGAACGTAATTTTTCGTTTATTAAGGAGTAGCAGTTCAGGTGGGGACTGCATGTTATTAATGACAAAGCCGGAGATTTGTCACATAATATTTATGGGGAACGTGCAGTAACTAACTCGCGGCGAGAAATTCATCCAAAAAGCACGTCGTGATCTCGTCAAAAACACGTGGCGGCATATTTTGCGAAATCTTGCTTTTTTAGCGGGACACTAGGGTCACTGAACGCTCCCCAGAATTATCGTCTGCGTCGGACAACCCAGGAGTCACGAAACAAAACACTCCAGCACATACATCACTCACCAATGTACGTGCCTCCGGCTTTTCGACAGGTAATATCAGTATCCTGCCTGGCTGATACTATGGCGGTATGAACTCCGCTCTCGCGCGGGGAGATAACTTTACGACGGTCGATCAAATTTAGTCCGGGCCAAACCTTTCGTATTGCGCTTTTGTATTCCAGTGGGAGATTTAGAGGGGGGCCAAGGGCCATGCCCCCCCCATAACATTCTCCAAGATTCCATTGGGCAGTTCGGGAGTGCCAATGTCTGACAGGCAAAATCCTGGCTAATACTCTGCCCCCCAACTCAAAATCCGGTACGCTCGCTGGTCCGGTCTTTTCGAGCGTACTAAATTTAGAACCGTACCAAATCTGCCGTTCTAAATCACCTTTTGCGTTGGGATTTGGGACTAACATTCACTTGGTCGAGAAAGAATATCAGTCTACCTACTAACACTCTAATGCGAAACTGAAGGCTTCTGCAAGAATAAATTTACGCACTAATTTATGGCATAACGTTCACCCATTTGGCCAACAATAATAAGGTAACACTTCGCATATACACACGAATTCCCAGTAGACTGTGGCTTTTACACATCCTAAGCGAGAACGATCATGATTTCGTTTCCTGTTGAAGTATGGCAAACTTTGTATTGCTAGGGTTGAAAAGGATTCCCGTTATGGAAAGACAGCTTCTCTGAACGCTTTGCCCCATTCATGGGACATGCATTTTGCCCCAAGACGCCTCGTCAGTTTAGTCAAGGGCAGTCACAGCGTTTATAGCCCACCTTCCGTCAAAAACAAAATAATTTTTTAGACCACATTCCATTATGAAACTGGTTTCAAATAAATTGTTCTTAAGTCGAAATAGCGTGCTTTTCTTGGTTTGGAAAGAACTGGCAGGTCGTTATTGTTTGAGACAGGGCTCTACACCTTCTCTTGTCATTTTATTCGCTGAGTATGTTCTCTGGGAATAAGTGGCAGTACCCCTATAGATAAAAAATTACTTCTCACCTGAGTAATTAGGAACAAGTTGAGGCCAATTAAAATTTCGTTTCTTCAACAGACTTCCGGTTTATTGCCGCTTTAATATTGGTTTCCTCACAGCAGATACTTCACTTTACCCAAGTGCGCAGTAGCTGGAATTTCCAGTCCCGGTTAACTGCTGCATTATTTTTTACTACAATCCCCTTTTAAATCCTGTCATGTCAGCATGACTTCAATTGGTACCGCTTGGCTCATTTTCAGCTTCTTCTTGATACTGTTTTGCAGGTTACTACTTCGCATTCACACAGTCCCCAAAAGGCTTGGAAGGTTTCGTCATTGGACTTCACTTTTGTATCTGGGCCATTTCGAATTATGTTGCTATAGCTGCTGTACCAAGCGAGGAATCTGGTAATTAAGCTGGTTAATTTTACAATTTTGCTGAACTTTATTATTTTTGAATTGTTATGTTCAGATCGATCATCTGCCCATGGGAAAACCTTCCACTACCATTTTAGAAATGATTTTGGGATGGAGATTTGATGCGTTTTTCTGTAGGTATGCATTTTCTTGTTTTATCAATGAAACGTGATCACCTTGATATCCGAAAATCATTTATAAAATGGGGTTAAAATATTTTCTTGAAATCTTCTGAGTTTGTCAGAGTAGATTCATCTTCTAGGCATTTTCACCAGATCTTTTTTGCTTTTTAGCTACCAATTAGTTAGTTTTTTAATTTCAATCAACCCCTTTTTGTTCCGGGAATGTCAGCAAGTGACCCAGGGAGTTTTTCTTTGAAATTCCCAGCAGATGTTTGCATACGCCGGCTTGTTCACTTGCCGAAAGCGAGCTTCCTCGTGTCTACCTCGTGGTCTACCCCAGCACAGTTACATTTTCTTTCCCGCCTCTTTGAAATCATTCTTTAATACACTTCGTCTGCATTTTAGAGATAACTAAAAATGTCTAAAGATAAGAATAAAGTTGAACAAGGAATGACAAAATCAGTGTAAATAGTCGGTAACTGGTCAAATATCCTCGCAAATGTCAGTCATGCGATCTCGCGGAAAAATAGCCTCCAATAAGTCGATGTAAAGTAGCGCGACATGTATTTCAGGAATCGGCTACATATATGTACCATAATCGTTCGGGTTACCGCCCTGGGCGGTTAAATTGGCGAATCCAAAAAATCGGGGGAGGGCGGTTAACCGAGCAGTGGGCGGTTAAATCGAAAATCCACATAAAGTCTGGGATGGGCGGCTAACTGAGCATGGGCGTTAACCCGAACGATTACGGTAATTTGCACTTACCCATAAAGCTAATATATCTGGGCAATTTCAATAAACAATTTGCTTCCATTGATCATTTCAAAGCATTTCTCAAACGCTGGAAGATGCTCCAAAATATAGGTTAAATTGAAAAACAACGATTGGCCATGTTGAAGCTGCTGGACGTCAAAAATAATTTTTGTTTTTAACCATTTTCCGTTGTAAAATTGGTCGAAAATTGTTCCTTACTCAGACGAGGAATAATTTCCTGGCTAAGAGCATGCTCGTCGCATAAATAATTCGCGGTGACAAGTCAACATATCGAACCAGATCGCAAGCGATAACAACCCACACTTCTGCCCAAGTCCGGGAGTCTCGAAATCGAGTAAGGAGCAAGTTAGTGACATATATAAGACAAAAGATAGTTTTTTTTTGACGGAATGCAGCTTTATACATGTATTGAACTAGACAGATAGGGTATCACAGTTACAAAAGAACTCGGGTAAGAACTCGAAATTTCCAGCTCAGACTCGCACTTTCAACTTGAATGTTCAGTGGGGGCACCAAGTGCTAACTAGCTCCTATGTACTGGAGTAGAGAATAATAGACACTCGTCTTGAATTCGCACTATAGAATAGGAAATGCCAAAAGATATTCTGAACTACGATTAGAACCATAACCCAGGGCTCCGTTTCACGAAAATATTTTAATCTTCTTAACTTAAACGGCCAAATAACAATGCTGTCATTCCATCACATGATGTCGCGTTGCGCTTCAGTGTTGAACAATGCTGTTGACGTCATGCCAACATACAAACTTCAAGACTTGAACTTTCATAAAACGGGACCCAGGTGTTCGTAGAAAATAACAAGCTTCAACCCGTCGCCAATCAAGAAACACACGAAGGTGTGAAAAAAGGTAAATCAATGAGGCAAAGACACACCTTTTTTCGGAATATCGGTCCTTCGACCTATTGCCTAAGGGAATTTCATTTCGGACTTTGAACCCTTTGGACTATCTTGCCAACCACCAACTAATGGTTTTTTGTGTGTTATAGACTATTAAGTAACACCACGATTTCAAAGTAGTGTTTTGGAACATGTGAACACGATTCCCACACTCCAAAATCATCCACTCTGCTTTGCGTGATCGAGGCGCTTTCCTAGCGAATGACGAACTGTGATCAACAATAACGTGTAGTTTCTGGAGTTCTATGACCACAGTAACTTTCCTGGGTGATAATTTAAAATGATACCAAACTCTAGCTGTTTTGGCTTGTCAACAGATACTAAAAAGCACTTTCCCATCCAGTTCTCAGAAATAAACTTATGCTCAGTAACTCTCGACAACCCTCAAAAGTTTGGACGAAAATTTGAAAACTCTTTTCAAAATCTGCTAAACGGGCAAGCATGACCTACGCTTTTAACGGACCATAATGTCCAATATGCCACATAGGGAGTATGAATTTTTAGTTGATTCCTGCCTTTAACTTGAAAGGTTGACGCCAATGGTGCATTAGCAGGTGACTGAACGAGGATTGGTTGAAATCATCTAAACAGGGTTTAGTATCTTTTTTATTTGTTGTTGCAGGTCATCTCGTGTATTACCTATTTGGAGTTGGAGGACTATTGACAGTCGGCTTGGTATTCCTAGTTTTCGTGGCCAGAAATTACCAGTGGGCTCCACCAAAGGACCTGCACGAGGAACCACAATCTGATGTGGAAGAATCTTTATGTGAATCTACGTGAAATTACTATTTATCTGCGCTCTTCATTATGTACATATGTGTACATATGACTAAGCATAAAAATGAGTTGATGAGTTCCGCTTGGAACCCGTTTGCTTAGTTGTGTCTCCTGAAGTAACTTGTGGTGAGAGATAAGTCTTGCCTTATATTAGTTCATTAAACCCTCGCCCTTTGTAAAAAAACAACTAGATTTAGACGAAATGCCTCCTCTTGTTCCTTCAGGTTTCTGAGTTTGAGAAAACTTGACAGTTCCTTGTTGCTTGTCACGGCGGGTTAGTTTCAGCCACCGGGGCCTGAAGCCTCAGTATAGCCACCAGGCTAATTCCAGACATTTTCTTGTTTCTAATTTCAATTAAACAAGATGAGGTCGCAATGATGTTGTTTCAGGAGAACAAATATGCATGTGATGAAAGTTGACCTTGACATCACAATAGCGGCTTAATATGTTCAGACAAATTGGTGGTCAACTGATTAAAGTATTCAGGACACGTTTGTGCTGATAGTGTAACGACTATAACCGTGTACGCGGTATTTTTGTCCAATGTCAAGGGAGCGAGATTAAACTTCAGCTCCCCTTGGAAATTTACCCGCCATTGAGTGCGGTTATTGATGTCTGTTCAACTCAAAAATGGTTTGCACTAGTTTCTTAGTAGATATGTCATCGTTATTGTCAGGCGTGGGAGTACAACTCATGTTATTCTCAGAATGCGTCGTGGTAGGCTGCAAGTGTGACGATTTTTACCGAATGACCCGCGTTCTATCAAAAAACAACAAATTTTGAAATTAGACCACTTACCATCGTATTATAATTGACTGTTGCGTCCCAAAACGCATGACTCTCGCGAAGCAGTTGATCGTGTGGCGAGAAATTTTGGCTTATGAAGCTGTGACTGATATCCCACAGTTCAACATTACAGCCGCAGGACTTATCATTTGCTAGTGTACGATACAGAAAACAGGGACCCGTTCCCAGAAGCTGCCTCAAGTTCACTTTTAACTTAGTCTAAGATTTGTCACAACATCTGGTAAGTTAGTCGAAATTAAGATAAATAGACTGAAGTGAAAACTTAAAAGATCTCTTTCTGGAAACTTGAGACTTGAGTTAAATTTAGGTTCTATCGTAAAATTGATTGAAATTGAAGATTTGCCTTAGCTAAGTCAGTTTTCTTGGAACGGGCCCGTTTGTTCTCACATGTGCTGACTTTGCTTTGCAGTTTTGTCAAGCAAAAGGTTTTCAAAGAAATTCGGAGTGTTCCACCGTCACAGTTTCAAAAGATGTCAAGTTGGTATAAAATAATCATCCATTGCTCCGTCCTATTCACATGACCTTTAAGAATTGAATTTCGCAGTTTCAAATGGATAACAACACGAAGTTTTCAACGCCGAAACAATTTACAAGAAGCGATTAGGAAGACAATTGCACTTCGGATGTCTCGAATCTAGAACGCCGGCAGAACTGCCACAACATGGCCGAAACGCTTCTCGAGAACATCTCCAATAGTCTCGTCGAGAAACAGGCTCCAGGTCGAAGAATGCGGTTTGTTAGTTGATGAAAGTCATTGGCCAAGGCGCAGGCCCCCAAAAAAGTTTGGCTCATAACGTACGTGGATGAAATCGGTGTTGAAGTCCCAATGACGCCCAGAGGAGAGCGTTTATCAGCTGATGAAACCATGATGACGTCATGAGCTCTAGCCTTGGAATGGCAACTTCCATCTCGCGCCGCTGAGGTTGCACCGCGCAAGCCTGGAATTTGTTTGCATTCGTTTGTACCGTTTGCTATGGAATTTACCTTCACTAAAACTTTTCCCAACTCCGAATGGCGTAGTCAGTTGTTGGTGGTGTATCATTATTCCAGAACCAAAAGATAAATAATTTAACCCATGAATAATTATAATTTCGAATACGTGAGAGGGTTTGAACATATTTTGTAATTCTAATTCTAAAAACCAAGAATGTTACCAAAGCACAAAAAATAACAGAGTAACATCAAGAAGGTAATGAACCAGAAAGGTTATATAAATGACTACTTAAACCATTAGGGAAATAATTCCAATGATTTTAAAAGATATCTACCCTATAATTTTTTTTTCACTGTGATGTATATTTATTGAAGGATACACAGAACATACAAAGAAATAATAACAAACCCAGAAACCGCGAAGCATTATATCTGGGTTGTAAACAATTCATAAATGAAACTTATATACATAGAGATATATACAATTAAGTAGTATCTAAAATAAGTATTCCAATACTTAGACATGCTATTACAGATATATAAAAACAAAAATATTTACAGATTCATGTAGGGAAATCAGATGCAACAATATTGATAAACGGTATATAAAAATTTGCTAACGTTGCTT